>JAKUCV010005960.1:0-21648 GCA_028386065.3 Turnera subulata
TCCATGACTGTGTGTGAGTATGCCAGTCATGAGGTTTGGTATTTATAAGCGGATGAGATGTCACTTAAGGGTATAAGCGGTATCTCATGTTGAGGTTGGACACCTGGCAGAGTGTGCCAGAATCTTATCGTGGTAGGACCCACAGATAAGATGGAATTTCGGGGACGAAATTCTTTTTAAGGTGGGTAGACTGTAACAGATTGGGTAAAAATTTTTGATTTTTACCGGGACTGTAGAAGTCTTTTTTCCGTGATTTACTGTTGAATTAATCTTGGGTAATTAATTCAAGGTAAATAGGGAGTCGTTTTTCGAAACTGAGGGTTTTCCCGTGCTCGTGATTTTTCCGTGGATTTTTCGGAACTAAGTTGGTATTTTTCGGGTTTCGGAATTTCTCAGAAAATCACACCGGAAAATAACTAAGGGGGTATCAGTTATTTTCTGGTCCGGATCGGACCCGCCTGCATTATTGTTAATCACATGATTAACAGTAATCCACCGTTTATTTAAGGAAGAAAGCAGAAGAAGGAAGCAGGAGAGGAAGAAGAGAAGAAAAAAGAAAAGAAAGAGAAAAAAAAAGAAAAAGAAAAAGAGATAAAAAGAAAAAAAAGAAGAAAAAGAGAAAAATTAGAAAAATCAGAAAAAAAAGAGAGAAGAAGAGGAAAAAAAAGATGAAGGAGGAGAAAAAAATAAATACAGAAAAATAGAAAAAAAGAGAAAAGAAAAGAAAAGAAAAACATAAGAAAAAGAAAAGAAAATAGGAAAAAATTCGGAAAAAGAAAAAAAAGAGGGATGAACAGTGCACCACCTTCCTCCGGGCCTTCACTGTGCTCGCCGAGGCGATCCGCTCCGCGTCTCGCTGCACCGCCGCCACCGTCATCCTCGCCGTGCCGACGCGACCCCAACCACGTCGCTCCCGTCGCTTTCCACCGCCGGAGCCGCCCTGACGCGCCGCAGACCCGACGACCGACCCATGGATTTTGCTCCCAGCGCCGCTGATGACGAAACCGCCAGCCTTCCGCCGCCCTACCACCGCTCCTCGCATCGCCAGAGACTCCTGATGCCGCAGCTGAGCTCGCTTTCCTCCCTCGCGCCATCGCCGCCGTCGCCAGCTGCACGACCCGAAGGTAAGACCCGGTTCTGGCAAGATCCGTCTGATTGTGCCCGCACAGTGATCTGGGCTGTTGTGTTGGGCTGGGTATGATTTGGGCTTGGGCGGGCCGGACTGTGCTGCTGGGCGCTGCACGGGCCTGGGCTTGGCACTTTGCAGGGTTTGGGCCGGCACTGTTCATGGCCCAGTCCATTTAATTTAAAAAAAACAAATTATACATATATATATATTTATCTATATTCTGGAAATTAATTCTGAAGAAAAATTATATAGTTATTTTGAGTAAATTACTGCCAATTTAAATCTGGTATTTTTATTAAAATATGAATATATTTACTTTGATAAATAATTAAGTTTGGTTTTGGAAAACTAGAAAAATATATATATGAAAATAATAATAATTATAATTATTATTATAATTATAATTATAATTATAATTATAATTATAATTATAATTATAATTATAATTGTAATAATAAAATTTGATATATATATTTCTATGATTAATTCTTTGAAAATTAAAACATGGAAGTAATTTGGGAAAATTTTATATGTATATTAATAAATTCGTATTTATTTCAGAAAATAAGTGTATATGATTATACTTTCCAAAAATGTAGTTTTCTAAAAATAATAATACTTGGGAATTATATTTTGGAAAGTATAATAATTTTTATAGAAATATTATGGAAAATATAAACATATGTTATAATTTTCAGAAAATTTATAGTAATTATTTTTTTGGAAAATTATAGTTATTTATGAAAATATATTTTGAAAAGAGTTTTAATTAAAGTATGGTACCGAAATTATATTCGGATATACATACGGTATAATATTTTCGGTAAAAGATAATAATAACGGATAAGAACCGGGATGGGTATATATCGTAGTATTGGCATCATAGTATACCGATTATGTGCATTTATGTGTGTGTACATTGTTTTGTGTATAGGTTTGGATATCGGGCAGTTTCCCGAGGAGCCGACGTCGGACCGGACATTGTCTCCGGAGTTGAGTAATCGGCCAAGGTGAGGATGGATTTCCTTCGATATGTGCCTATATTACTCGGTTATTATGTTTTGATGATTGTGCATTGTTGATTGTTGCTTTTGCTGTGTTTTGGTTCGGGATGTTTATCCCTGTGTCCTATTTGGTTTTTGGGATGTTTATCCCGTCGGTTTTTGGACGTTTATCCTTGAGTCGTTTTGGCACTAAATAAAATGGAATAATTAATGAATTGTGACAAGGATGTCGATCCTTGGTTTCGGATGGGATGTCTATCCCGGTATTTTGGTTAAGGATGTCGATCCCCACGATTTGGTTTTAATGACGGTAATATAATTGTCACGTGGTAAGTAGTGGTACGACTAGATGGTTAGAGACTGTTTCGTGGTGGCCTTGACCTGGGTTACTCTGATAAGCATGTCTATGCTTAGGATGTCTATCCCGTGATATATTTTTGGGATGTCTATCCATGGGTTCGTATTTTTGGGATGTCGATCCCTGGGTTCTCTGGATTTGGTCTGGCACCCGGAATGTGTCGATAACCAGGTTTGACCACTAGCTTATCCGTGACGGGGCCCGGAAAAGATAAAATTGGATAATTGGTTTTATTGAGTCTTTTCGGCTTTGGGTCGAGTCTTTTGGATTTTGGTGTGTGTTTTTGACTTGAGTAATTTTTAGTGTCCATATTGATCGTCTATCCATGGTTGTGAGCACTTCGGACTCACCCTTCACCTGCGGGCTTTCATCCCGTAGGATGAGTTGTTTATTGTACAGGGTTGGTGCATTCCAGACAGGCTGAGGCGTTATCCCTTGGACAGGGCTCGGATCCATAGTTTGCATCTATGCATACAGTGTTTATGTGAGTTTAAAGTCTTCCGCTGTGCATATTATTATTGTTGTTGGGCCATTGGGCCGGTTTTATTATTATTGATGTTTATTATTTTGGGCCGTTGGGCCCGAGTTATTGTTTTTTACACTGTGCTGGGTTATTTTGGTTGGGTCATCACAGTTCCGACACGTGTTTACTGTATACGGTAAATACGGGTCGGGGCGTTTCAGGGGCTGTTGGGAATGAGGAAAAGAGCATGAAAGTGAGGAAAGGCATTGAATTTTTATTTTTTGTCGAAGAGAGACAACTGTTTAGAGGGATAGGTTTTGACTTGAGTTGTTTTCAATTTTGATAGTTTAACTTTACTATTTATCTAATGGTAATAAACAGTATTGGACTTTAGAGTAACCTAGAAATAATAGATCGAATAAAGCGAATAAATAGAAGAATTAGTAACCTAGAGATAATAGATCGCAGACAAAGAATTAGAATCGAAGAAGAGCAGATCTCAAACAAAGCAAAAGCAATGATCACAAAAGCCAAACAATAAATGGCTTGAAAGGAGTAGGAAATTGAAAACCTGAATCGTAAACGAAGAATTAGAAACAAAGCAGAGCATATCATAAACAAAGCAACAATCACAAAAGCAAGCCATAGTTGGGCTAAAAGGAATAGCGTAAGCATAATTGGAGACACAGATTCAGAGATTTAACCATAACTAGTTTACAATTATATCCGATCAAGGTTTTTGAAAAATTGAATTTCTCAAATATTACTAGTAGAATAAACTTTTACATTTACACTAATACAATACCCCGTGTGTCACATGGGAGACAGTTGTTTGTATGATGTATCAACATTTATTAGGAGAGATAAATCAATGGAGATTGAATAAGATACAATTTCATCAAATTAAAAAATATTGTATGATTTTTCTGCATAAATAAAAAAATTAATTAGTTAAACAAAAAACATAGAATAAAAAGAGAGTGATTGTGAAAAGGCAACAATAATACTCACTTGTATGAAAACATACAATTCAAATTTAAATTATTTTAAGAGATTGACTTTGAAGAAAATTTCATTAGTGAGGGAGATAATTCAAAATGAATAAAACTAATAAATCTTATTACTATCTTTGTAACGACCCGAGTAAAATTTTCGTGAGTTTTACTATGCTGTTTTGACTTTTACGGTGGTTAATAAAAATTTTTCGCGGTTAATCAATAATTTTACCAATTCGAGTCAATTTTCATTATTTTTACTACTCTCAAAATAACAGTTATTATTATTGTTATTAATTTCTAATCAAACATTAATTGTAATATTATTATATTTAGCTATGATAATTATATTGCAATAATGTACTAATTATAATTTAGAAAGAAATTTCATCTTTTACTTCCATGATATTCAATAAATTAATCTTTGGTTATTTATTTTGGAATTTTATAAAAAAAAAAATTGTTGAATTATGTTTATGTTTTACAAAGGTTAAGTTAATATCAAAACACAAGGTTTAGTGTAGTTTCGATCGATACGACGTAGTTTTGGTGAAACCAAAAAATAAAACACAAGGAGAGCTACGTTTTGACCAAGGTGTTGACTGGTGCTTGTGGACGTCCAAAACGACGTCGTTTCATTGTCGGCAAGGCACCAATAATTCACCCAACTACACGTCGTTTTCTATCCCATCTTCTTTTTTTTTCTTTCTTTCTTTTTCCTCCTACCTTCTTCTTTCTCCTCCGCCGCCGGCCCTACCTTTCCCTTCAATCTTTTCTTCTATTATTTTCTTTGTCATTTCTTTTCTCTTCCTCCTTATCTTCTCTTCTCCCCCTGCTCGTCTCCTCACGCCTTCTCTGCCAACACCCAATTCCTCTTTCTTTCTCCTCTTCCTTTTCCTCCTCCTCTCCAAGCCGTTGCCGCCCTTTCCCCTACCCCTCCTCTCCAATTCGCCGCCGCTGTCACTCCTTCACCAAGCTGTCGCCACCCCTGCTCTGCTCGCGTCCATCGAGTCCAGCCCAGCCCCACGCCGCCGATCGCCTCTCCCTCTCCTCTACAACACGTGTCACCACCACGACTGCCGCCTCAATCCCTTCCTCCTTTCTCCCTCGTCGCTGAAGCCGCCTGCCGTCTGTGTTACTCCTTGCTTCCGTCTCGCCGAACCGATGCCTTGCCCCCGCCTACAGACGCCGCCATCAGCCGTGCCGAGCTCGACGCCACCGAAGAGAGACAGCGACGCTGTGGTCGTCTATGCCTTCCACCGATCCCTCTTCCTCTTCCTTCCCTCCTTCACCGAGACGACGCCTAGGCTGGGTGAGTCTTGGCCGCGTCTACCTCTTCCTTCTCTTTTCTTTGTTAACAAAGGTTGTGGCTAACTTGATTCAATTGTTGCTTGTGGGTCTGTGTTGGCGTTTGTCAAATTGATGGGTTCTGAGACGGTGGATGGCGTTGACGCTGGAGTTGTGGTTCTGGTCAGGGGCTTGTGGTGTTAGATACAGTGGTTTGGAGGCAGGATCGGTGGTGACAAACAGTGGACAGTAGCAAGGGGGTAGTCATGAACAGTATCTGCGCTTGTGGGCTTCTGTGAATAGTTCCAGCCGGAATCTGGCGAGCTTCCGGTGTCCCGGGAATTTTTCGGCGAGGTCTCGGGAGCTGCCGACAAACCAAACCAGGGACAGTAATCTTTGGGTAATTCCTCGAACCCGTCTGCATCGTTTGGCCCGGGTTTGGGCGGATTGCAAGTCAGGCTCGGAAACGGGCCGATTTTTCAAAGCCCATGTTCTCGGGACGGCTACGTATTAACGGATACGATAACAAACGTGCTAAGGACGTTAATGGACCGAATAATATTTTCTAAAAGAGATTGATATTTATATATAGTTTACATAGATTAAGAGATAATTAGTATTTTATGGCATAATTGGGTATCACCTTGCATGCTGAAATATAAATTAATGGTAACGTTATTATATTCTGGCGTATTATATGTTTAATATCTATATATATAAAAACATGAATTCATTTATAATATTGACCGATACTAGGTACATCATGTATTAGTCAAGATAATTATTTATTTATCGGATACCATAATTTCGGAATACATAAACAGGACTTGGTTATGTTATAATTGAGGATATATTATAATTGATTTTATAGAGTTAACTAAGATGTTACCTTACTATTAACTCTTCATAATTTATATTACAATTTACTAGATGTGTTGTTTTCTAGATTAAAATAATAACTATCCAGTAGCCCAATCTATTACGAAAATTTACTATTATCTTCGTTATATTATTATGTGCAAAATTAATTTATTATCTTATTATGTATCTGTTATCAATATTACTTCTACCTTTTAACAATTACCGGTTATATAAATATTATATATATATGATGTAACAGCCCGGGTCAAAATTTGAATTTTTACCGGGACTGTAAAAGTCTTTTTACCGTGATTTACTGTTGAATTGATCTTGGGTAATTAATTCAAGGTAAATCGGGCGTCGTTTTTCGTAACCGAGGGTTTTCCCACGCTCGGGAGTATCTTTCTAACTAACCGAGCCTCGGTTTTCAGTTCCGAGACTTGGACGATGCTCAGGAGAATTTACCGGATTTTCCGAGCCCAAATCATATTTTTGGACTCGGGACAGAAAATTACAGTTATGCCCCTGTCCTCTTCCCTTTTCTTCTTTTCTTTTCTTCTTTTTCTTTTCTCTTTTTTCTCCTCTTTCCCGTCGTCTTCCTCCTCCCGCCTGTGACCGACCGCTGCTATCCCACCTTCCCTTCCTGCCTCTTCACCCGTGACTCTCCCTGTCTCCTTCTTCCTTCTTCTTCCTTTTATTCTTTTCTCCTCTCTACCAACCACTGCCTGTCACCAACAACCCACAACCCGCCATACACAACCACACCGACGTCGCCTCTGCCGAGCACACCCGACACCACCACTACCCGCCACCAAACACCAAACCCGCCGCCGCCATTTCTTCTCCTCCTCCTCCTCCTACTGCTGCTGCCGGCGAACACAGACAAAGCCCCCGTCCGCGTCGCTCCCTGCCGTGGCCGTTGCTGCAGAATGCGTAGCCACCGCCGCCACCGGATGAATCCACAGCCGCCATCGCCTGTCGCCTCGCTCGTGTCTCCTTCCTCGCGACGAGCCACCTGCTGATGCATCTTCCTCCTCCTCGCCGCCTGTCCTCTCTCGTGCCGCCACCGAGAGGAGGTTCACAACCATGACGTAGGCCCTCCTCATGACGTCCTCTTCGCTGCCGCCGAGTCGCACACCAGCACTGACGTAGCCTCGTCGCACCGCCTCCTCGTCTCGCCCCCGATCGTGTCGCCGCCTTGTTCCGTTCGTCGCGCCGTCGTCTGCTGTATCAAGGTGAGCTTGGATGTTGGCAACCCGGTTACGTGATGATATGGGTCGGGTCGACCCGCACGTTTTGGTTGGGTTTAGGGTTTGGTCATGTGGGCTTTGGTTTTGTGGGTTAAGGGTTTTAGTTTGGATTGGGCATGTGGGCTTGGGAGTGGGCTAGTGTAGTTTGGATTTTGGATATCTGGGCTGGCACTATTTGGCCCAGTCCGAAAATTTAAAATAATAATAATAATAATAAATAATAATAATAATAAAAAATATATGTAAAATATAATTTTGGATATATATATATACATGATTATAAATACTTTGACATATCATTATTTTTGAGAAATTAAGGTAATTGTGATATGGTTTATATCTCTTATATATATATAAAAAATTATTATATTGTAAACAGCTTTAATATATACACTATGGATATAAATGGTAATATATATACGGGATATGACTATTTTTGGAAAATTAAGATAAATATGTTATGGTTATTTCAATAATGGTATGGTAAGTAATTTTTATGAAAATATCCTTGGAAACTAAATACGTTAGGTAATAATCTTCCTATAAATAGTTAGAAATATGTAAAAGTTATAATTTTCAGAAAGAATACTTCATAGTAATTATATTTTTGAAAGGATATTTGATATGGGAAATAAATAGCTCAACGGAAGTTATTTTGGAAAATATATATATTTACGGTAAATATTTTCATTTGGGAAAGAAAATAAATACCCATGAAAAGTATTTTGAAAAGAGTTTTAATTAAAGTATGGTACCGAAATTATATTCAGATATACGTACGGTATAATATTTTCGGTAAAAGTTAATAATAAAAGATAAGAACCGGGATGGGTTATTTCGCAGTTTTGGCATCATAGTATATACTGATTATGTGCATTTATGTGAGCATGTTGTTTTGTTGCATAGGTTTGATATTGAACAGTTCCTGTGGAACCGGCTTGGACCGATTGATGTTTCCAGAGTTGAGTAATCGGCTAAGGTAAGGTTAAGTAAATATTTATATACTTCCCGTGATATCAAGTTGCTGTTTGTTTGCTATACGTGATATTTGCCGGTATGAAACTTTGTGGCTGTGTATGGTTGTTGTGTGATGAATTAAGTTGATAATTGTTGCCGTTGATGTTGTTGAAATTATTGTTGCTGTTGATATTATTGTTGCTATTGGAATTGTGGATATAAGTAAGACTATTGCTGTCGTTGACTGTAGAATTGTGCGAGTTGAGTACTGGGAGTACTATTATGTGATGACAGTTTGGTATTGATTATTATCCAGACGAGCGGAGAGGCTGCGAGCCTGCTCGGGATAATGAGATAATGGTCGGATGATAGAAATGTAGTAACTAGTCGAGGGGAAAGGAAATAATAAAATTGAATACACTTAGACATCTAGCAAGTCACAGTTAAATATTAGAACAGCCAGATGGTAGTCTTATTTTATGGTGCTGGGGGAGAGTGTGCTTGGGGTCTGCTCCCTGTCTGTACCAATTATTATTTATAGGTGCTGGGGGAGAGTGTGCTTGGGGTCTGCTCCCTGTCTGTGCCAGTTATACGTGGAGGTACCAGGGCGGGGTCCACGGGCTAGCTAGCTTGACTACCAGGCGACAACCATCATTTAACTTGTGATAGGGGCCCTGATAATAAAATTAGAATAGCGTGTCTAGAATCACCAGTGTGTATTTAAGGTTCGTGAGAACCTTGGTTAATTGTTGTGTTGTGACTTGGGAATTTACGGTTGTTGTATATGTATATTTGCTTATGGGTTTTACCCGGTGGGCACTTCGGACTCACCCCTCACCTGCGGGCTTTCATCCCGTAGGTTGAGTTATTTGTGGTTCAGGTATATTGCATTCCAGACAGGCTGCGGCGTCATCCCTTGGACAGGGCTCGGATCCATTAGTTGCATCTTGGGTTGCATACAGTGTCTTTGTGAGTTGTTAAGTCTTTCGCTGTGCATTGTTTTACTATTGTTGGGCCATTGGGCCGGTTATGATATTATTGTTGTTTTTATTTTGGGCTGTTGAGTCCGAGTTTCTATTGTATACACTGTATGCTGGGCTTGTTTTAGTTGGGTCGTCACAGTTCCGGCACGTGTTTACTGTGTACGGTAAATACGGGTCGGGGCGTTTCATATGAATTCACAAAAAATTATTTTCTTCAACAATATGTCATAATTATTTTGTATCATATCGGCTATGTTAATAAATTGTCGGTGGCACTATTTTCATTTAGTGGTTCTATTATAATCAACGTACACGTACTTATTTCTTTTCTTGACAAGAATAATTGTTTTACGTAATGTTTCTACTTTATATTACAATATCGGCTACAAGTATTTTATGGGATATAATTATTTTACAACCGTAAAAGTAACGTATAATAGAAACAGACTTGGAACATCGATGTGATTAAGCAACACGATAAATTAATAATCAACCACATGCATTGCATTCTTCAATGTGCACTATTTGTGATTATCTGTATTGATATGGTATAGGGATATCAAGGCTTAACCGGATACCAGCTTCCGAGGAGTATCAGGTGAGGTTGCATATACATCATTCCACCCGTGATAGCCGGGTTGGTTGGTCTTGGAACTACATAAGTTCCATTGCATCTTATGGTTATTGTTGTTGATATCTTTGTGATATTTGTTGTGAGAGTGGATTCCTTTGATATGTGCCGCAATACTTTGTGTGCTTGTTGTTGTTTGATTGAACTGCTGAGATATTCACTGTTGGATATTTGACTGTCGTGATTATTGCTGATGAGATTGCTGGACTGTGATATTGATTCTGTGGATATTGTGCTGAGATTGTTGTTGGACTATTGACCATGGAAAATTGATAATGGATATTGGAAATGGAAATTGGATAATTGGAAATTGTGTTGATGACTTTAATATCACTTGGAAAGTAGTGGTACGACTCGATGGGTAAAGACTGTTTTATGGTGGCCGTGACCTGGGTTACTTGTGATAAGCATGTCTATGCTTGGGATGTCTATCCCATGATTATATTGGGATGTCTATCCCTGGGTTCTCTATTGGGATGTCTATCCCTGGGTTACTATTTTGGGATGTCGATCCCTGGGTTCTCTTGGTTTTGGTCTGGCACCCGAAATAGGTTGATATCCAGGTCTGACCCCTAGCTTGTCCAGTGACGGGGCCCAGAAGATAAAATTGGAAATAATAAAAGATATTCTTTTGGCCTTGGCTCAGTCTTGTTTGAGATGTGTTTTTGCTTTGTTGGGCTGTGATGTGTTATGTTCATATGCATGTTGTCTTATGATCATACCCTGGGAGGTTGTCAGTATAGTCGGTTGACTGTGGACGGCATAGGTTGCCGGTTAGCGGGTGTTGTTTGTTGTTGTTGGTCGTGAGTAGACTATAGTTGTTGGCATCGGTTGCCAATTGTCCTTTGTATATTATCGGTTTCTTTGATAGTTGTCAAATGAGTATCTTTTGTCGGTTTTGATCAGATTTAGAGATATGTTGGTTGTCGGCTGTGGTCGACGGTTGGATGATTGTTATTTCTAAGGGTATGTCGATACCCAGAGGTCAAGCTTAATAAGAATTATCGTTGTGGTTACGAGTTGCTGTGGTGGCTGCTGTTGCTGTTGCTGTGCTGTGAATTTATCCGGGGACCGATTGGTGATGTTGATTGGGTATGGTCCGTGCAGGTTGCCGGCTACCCGGTGAGCGAGGCTCACGTGATTTTGAGATTATTTTGGTACCGGCTTAGATGATCGGCAAGCACAGTTATAGTATGTTATCATACGATGAGGAACCTCTGTTGAGTATAGTCTGTCAGGACTAGTGTGTGTGTTGTATAGTCTGTTGAGACTGGGTCGGTTACCCAATATGTAGCTGAGTTGAGGTGTCCTGGTCGGGCACTAGAGTATTGCATAGTCTGTGAGGTGTTGGGTGGTCAGTGCATTGCATAGTCGATGGGGTGGACATTTGCATAGTCGACATTGTTCTTTGTGACTGTATTTGTACAGTGTTCTATTCACTACTCGTATGCCGTGTTGATGTGCTCTTGACTGTTAAATATGCTATGTTGTTAATCATGAGTTATGTGTCGGTGAGATTATGGAGAATCTCACCCCTCACCTGCCCCATCGGCAGGCTACGTTGTTATTTGTGCAGGTATGCATCATGGTAGGCTGCTGCATCTCCTCTGACGGATCTGGATCCATAGTTTTGCATCGAGTCGATTCATACTATTGCTGTAATTATTAAAAGTGCTTCCGCTGTGCTATTGATACTGCTGTACCCGTGGTCGGGTGACATGATATTATCTTTGGGCCGTTGGGCTGGGTTTTCCTGTTTTATTTACTGTCTGTGCCACGTGTCGCAACTGTTTGTTCGGTAAACACTGTGTATTGGGTAAATAGTAGTCGGGGTGTTTCAATCTTAAAAAAAATATAATTTTTAAAGTAATTTGAATTAAAAAATAGTGATATTTTTAAAAGAGAGATAATCTAAAGAGATAATTTAAAAGAAATTATTTTGAAGAGATAATTTGAATAAAAATATTAAAGAACTTGTAACCTAAAACAATGAAATATGTAATTCAAATGGAGCCACATGTCTTTTTCACATTCTTTAAAAATTTTCATGTGTCATTATTTCAATCACTCCTGAAATATGTCTCTGCTATATATATATATATATATACATATATATATATATATATATATATATATAATAGATTAAACTAAGATTATAGATCATATATAGTTTCCCCATAATTCCTTGACATCTTCTTCTTCTCCTTTCTTTTTTCTTTTGTTGTTTCTTTCCTTCATTTTCCTATGATTTACTGAATGTTGGCTATTAGTGTTTTCTTGATAGTTTGTTTTTGTTTTCTTGAAAAAGTGCTTTAGGTCATTTTAGCGTATTTGGATTTTTCATATATATTGTTTGTATATTATAATTTTTTATTAGTTTGGATAATATTATAAGAATTTATAGCAATCAATTTTAGTTAAATTAATTAAGTTTAAGTTCGAATTTAAATATTACTAAATAATATAATCAGTTTTTATAAAAGTATTAAAATTCGATAAGGCTCGCAAGCTTAATGAACTACATTATTATAGACTCTTAATGAGCTACATTATTATAAACTCGAGTTCGGCTCGATTGAACCAGAAGCTCGACTCGAGTTTCATAAGATCGAGTCGAGTTCGAGTATTCACTGAGTCGTTCGATTTTTGTTTTCCAATTGTAGGGAGCCAAACGCGGCCTTAATGCCTTTCTCCCTGAAATCGAAACGTTCCCGTTTCCACCCAACGCCAGCGATGTTGCCCCTCCTCTCTCGTCATTCATGCCAAGAATCTTCATTTTAGTGCCATCCATCTTCCCCTCGTTCTTCAGTTGCGGTGGACTGTAGTGGGTTCCGTTTCTCCTCGGAATATCTTTGACTTTGCATTAGAAGCTACCTTTTCCGCTGGTGCTAATTTAGAGTGCACGGAAGCCGTTCGATCATTTGCCTCAACCAAACCCATTCATTGCCTGGGATCCTGATGCTTAACACGATTTCCCGTCGTGGGTTTTGCAGTTCCGCCTCCCGCCCATGGCTCTTTGTGGGGTTGGGTAATCCCGGTGAGAAATACAAAGGAACTCGACACAACGTATTCTTCCTACACATCAAAATTTTTTCAACTTTCTGTGTTTTCGTTTGTTTCACTACACTTATTATTCACTCTTAATTTGGATGGGCGCAGGTCGGTTTCGAGATGGTTGATGCGTTTGCCGATTCTCAAGGGATTCATGTGACCAAGCTTCATTGCAAAGCTCTTTTCGGACAAGGTCTGTTAAGTTTTTTTGTTGTCGTCTTTGTCAATAGGTGGACACAAAAAAAAAAAAAATTTAATGCACGCACGTCCCCGATTGTGTAGTAGTAGTTTATGGAGATATTTGATGGCCTGTTTCAGGGTTTGTTGGGGAAGCGGCTGTTCTTCTTGCAAAGCCTCAGACTTACATGAATTTGAGTGGCGAATCGGTGAGTGGAGTGGGGAATGTTTTGGGATTGTAAAGCCAAGCTCTTTTGTTTTTTTTTTTGGATTCTTCGAAGGAACCAATGTTTTCTAAGGATGTTGCTTCGTTGTCCCTCTGCCAGTTCTTGGACTGATGAATGGTGTTTTACTTATGAATGCATGCAGGTTGGGCCACTTGCTGCATATTATAAGCTACCTCTTAATCGTGTAATTGTGGTAATTTTGATTGCTTTAGTATTTTCCTTCTTATTGGCTCTTGCCGTTTCCTAAACAAAAAAAAGTGATTTCTTTTAAGCCATTTCTTCATTTTAAAATGGTCTTCTATTGCAGTTTCATGACGATATGACATTGCCATGTGGAGTGCTTCGGCTTCAGGGAAAAGGAGGTCATGGAAGCCACAACGGGTATGCACAGAGACTGTACACTGGCTTGTTGGAGTATGAAGATTGTTTCAACCAAGTTTATATGCTCCTTTATTGCCCACATGTCTTGTTTGTGAGAAAGAGATGCATAATGCATGCCAATTGAGTAGCATTTTCTTTGATAGAACAATCTTTTGATGCACTTTTTATTATGTACTCATGAGATTCACCAGTACCATGGATGAATTTGAAGGGTGCTTTTTTTTTTTTTTTTCCCATACATTACTTTTAATTCCTAAAACCGGAGGCTGCAATTTATATTATTCAATAAGCTGACTGCAAGGCGACTTGGATTTTATTTGACAGGCGCTGGATATCTAGTAGGCCTTTAATAAATTAGAACTTGCTGCACTATTTTCCCTTTTCTCTTTTTCCTAGATGTCTGGTCACTATTCTAAATCCTTTTGTATTGACTAGTTTGCTCCTATTTACAGTATGAGGAGTGTTATTGATCATTTTAGAGGGAACAGAGAATTTGGTCGGCTGAGAATTGGTTAGTGTCTATCCTATACTATTCTCGTTGTGATTGTCTCCCCAAACCCCCCAAACCAAGTCACCCTATTTTTCTCCTTAGGAATCGGGAGGCCTCCTGGTCAAATGGATCCCAAAGCTTTCTTGCTGCAGAAGTTCAATGCAAAAGCCCGAGAGCGTGTAAGTATTTAGTTCCTTCATCAAATAGCTTAGTCCGATTGAGGGAGGCTTGATTATGATGTTTGCTGCACTGTTAATGATGTGTGCCTTGTTGGGCCAGATTGATGCTGCTTTGCCTGAGGGGGTTGCTGCATTGAAGTCCCTTCTATCTAATGGCTTGACAGAGAGTGCCAGATGTTTCAACAATGAACAAAAGTACAAACATTTAAAATTGCAAACCTTGCCAACATAACAATGCGTAGGTGTGTGTAAGTTTTTTTACTTTACATGCAGTAGCACAGTGATTCTTCACCCTTGGAAATTGTATTGTAGATGTATTCTGGGTAGAGCTGTTGCTGTGGTAAATGTAATCATATAACTGATATTAGCCTTTTAGAAGTTTTTTTTTAATCCAACTCTGCTTGTTTTTTCTTTCAAATTTTTAGTATTAATGGATTCTGGGACAGCTATTGGCTCTACTATTTCTTAGTTGAAAATGAGGAAAGTGCTTTTGCTTTATTCAAAAAAAAAAAATGATGATCATGTCATCTTCTTTTATTTCTCAAAACGTATATTGTGCTAGTCTCATTATGATTATTCTTTTTTCCATCTCTTAGTTCCCTTATAGTTTATATTTTTTCTGTTATAAATTTTCCTTCATAATCTCTGTCTCTCACTTTTTTTTTGTAAAGAGAGAAAACACTGAAGCACTTTCGGAAAAAAAAGAAGCAAACAGAGCTTAGCTATGGCATGCTTTTGTTCTTATTTCTTTTTCTGCTGCTTATTTGCATGTGTGATGCGTGAACCTATTAATCAACCTCTGTTTGCCTGTGCCATCACAATCAAAGTAGCCTTGCACCATTCATATTGTAACCTCTTCATTACCATACATCAAAGAAGCATCACAATCAACATAGTCATGTTTCTAGGAAACTCCTGAGGGACTAATAGCAGTTTTCATCCCTATGCTGCTAGCATTAAGAAAATTTAATCTCAATTGCAATTTGATCATATTTCATCCCTGTATTCAAACTACTGTATTACATTTGGGCTTTTTTTTCCCGAATAACTCACCGGAGATTGATGACATGTCAAAAAAGACCAAAGAGTGTGTGGTTTTTGAGAGGGGTACTAATGTGCCTACCTAGGTTATTGTGTTTATTTGTTGGGTGAGATTTTTGGGTCCTACAGGCAATAATAATAATATCACTGAGTATTCTCCCATCTTCTCCATTTAGGCGCGCGCAATTGCGGAGGTCCAGACTGTCGAGTTGATTGCTTGCTTGCGAAAGTTTTGTTGTTGTTTTTGCGAGTTAGGAATCGATTGGAAATTTCCAGAAGCAAATGTTTCAAAGAAAGCAGGGGAGAAACCTACCATTGTTGATTCTCGATTTGGGTGAGTGGTCGAATTGGGTTTTGGTGCTATTGGTTGAGGAAAATTGTAGTTGATTTCAGCCGTTTGGGTTGTCAGGGTTCGTTTGCGGAATTGGTTCATAATTGATCGCAAGTGGATTTTGGATTCATTGAAAATGTTTTTGAGCTGATTTTCCAAAAGAGTTCTTGATGGTGTTGGTTTCGGTTTCGATTTGAGAAAGCTTAGTTGATACTTTATTGTGGTTTGTATTTAGAGCATCATAAGGAGGAGTTGCGAGTTTGTTTTGTTGTTTTTGGGATAGTCGACATTGGCGTTCGTGCCGAGACTTGGTGAAAACTCTGCTAATTCTTGTTGCTTTGCAAATTCACTTTGTATTGTTGTTACAGATATACGTGAGTGAGTGGGGGGCTTGTGTGGGCAACATAGGGTTTTAGACATGGACATCTGGAGGAACTCTGACCCTGATGATCTGCAGGAGGTTAAAGGAGTTGTTAACGAGCTACTAGCCAGGATTGTTGCCAAGAAAAGGAGCTAAAAGTGGTCAACACTGAATTGGCACTTTGCAAGAGCGCAGTTGCTCGAGAAGGAGAAACAACACAGATCAAGGTGCCGAAGCCCTTGACATATGATGGTTCTAGGTCGGCGACGGATTTGGACGATTTTTGTTCAGTGTCGGCAGTACTTTGATGACCTTAACATCAAAGATGACGTGCAAAAGGTGAAAATTGCAGGATTGTACCTCAGGGATTTAGCTTTGGCTTGGTGGAGACAGAAGCGCGCTGAGAGCAAGGCCCACAGAGCCGTAATCCCTCTGTGGGCAGATTTTAAGGAGGAGATCAAAGCTTGGTTTTTATCCACGTTCTGCGGTGGGGAGGCTGGGACGAAGCTAATGTGGTTTAAGCATGAAGATAGCATCAGGAGCTACGTTAAAGAGCTCCAAGAGATCTTATTGGAGATCCCTGATGTATATGAGATGCAGCACTCTTCCATTTGTACTGTGGAGTGTAAGACTTGAAACATGCCTTTGCTGTAGCTAATTTCTTGCTGGAGGGCAAAGATGATGGGAAAAGAGCAAGTAAGTGAGTTAGGGGGGAGAAGGCAAAGGCGATGCTCGATTGAATGCTATCAGTGCAAGGATCCTTATAAACTCTGAATGTGTTCAATCAATCTTTGGTTGAGTGACTTGCTCCTTTTCTGATTCTTCTTTTCAGCTCGATTCTTAGGGCGATTAAGGTGGACCGACATGCGTACAAATCTGTAGCTTGGGAGAGGATGTGGCACTAATATCACTTGTATCAATTCTCCCTCTTCTCTCTTTAATTCTCTCTACTATGCTTGATGGATTGTGCTTATGCTTTTCGTCTTGCACGAATCAATTTAGCAGGTTCTATATTGTTCCTATATTGTTCCTCTGTTCCAGTGTTTCATTTAAGAAAACATTTTTACGTTACAGCCATGCGTACTTGGTTGTCCTTTTACTGTTGCACGTGGCTTTGAGTATTATATTTTTTAAATCACGTGGTGTAGTATTAATCATTATCTTATCATTATCTTGAGAATAATTAATAGATAATGAAGATGAAGACAAAGATTTTTTTCATAATTTAGACAAACTGATACTTGTTATTTAGAATTAGTTTGTGTAGTTAAATAGGAATTTATAAATCGATTATTATTAATAATATTTGTTAATTATTTGATATTTCAAATTATAAAATTTTAATTATTAAAATGTATTATTAATGAAGAATATTATTCAATTATATTATTATTATTCTTTTTTGTGGTCGTTGTTCTTTAATCTTTTTGGTAGTTTATTTTAACTATTCAATTATACTTCAATTTTTCTTCTTCATAGTTCCGGTTGACAATAAACTACAAATACATAAGTCATGAATTCCTATAATAATTTTATTCTATTATTATTCTTTTTCATAGTCATTATTCTTATTCGTAGTTTTCATTGACAACTCGACTCTTCTTCTCCATATTTCTTCTTGATAATAATGAGCTCTTGTGATTATTCTTCTTCATGATTTTTCTTTTTGTAAACGTTACTTTTGTTCATGGTTTTCGCTGACTTTTCGTATGTTCTTCATAGTTCTATTATTTTAAATAAATATTATTCTTCGTTATTTTTTTTGTTATTGTTGAGAAAATATAAATAAATGCTTATATATTAATCATTATCTTGAGAAGAGCTTATATGTAATGTACATAAAGATTTTTTTTTCATAATTTAGACAAATGAATTATTTAGAATTAGGATTTGTATTAGAATATGAATTTATAAATCAAATTATATTATTAATGAAGGGAATTATTAAGTTATATTATTATTTTTTATTATTATTAATAAAATAATAACAAAAGTATACAGACTAAATTATCAGAAGACATAGTGTGTATATATAATATATTTATGTAGGATATAATATAATATAATAATAAAAATTTATCTAAAGACAGTGTGTATATACAATATATTTTTTTATGCTAATCGTATTGTACGGTATTGATATCACTTAATGATTACAAAAGGAGCCACTGTCGGGCTAATCATGTATATATAATATATTTATGTAGGATATAATATAATATAATAATAATTTTGTCCTGCATATTTTTGTTTATAATAATACAATAATAATTTAGTTGTTTAGAAATAGGGATTTAGTCGTGTAGGCCGACAAAAAAAAGAATATTAGTGCCAATTTGCTATTGTTAGAAGCCAAGAATATATATTATATATAACCGTGAAACGCCCCGACCCGTATTTTCCGTACACAGTAAACACGTGCTGGAACTGTAACGACCCAACCAAACAACCCCAGCATACAGTGTATACAACATAAACTCGAGCTCAACAGCCAAAATAAAAACATCAGAAATCTGGCCCTTCGGCCCAACAACAAAACATATTACCCGAACCCGGGATCATCAATAACATCATAATCGGCCCAATGACCCAACAATAGCAATAAACAACACAGCGGAAGACTTTAAAACTCACAAAGACACTGTATGCGACACTGATGCAAACTATAGATCCAAGTCCTGTCCAAGGAAAAACGCCGCAGCCTGTCTGGAATGCAATATACCCGAACCACAAATAACTCAACCTACGGGATGAAAGCCCGCAGGTGAGGGGTGAGTCCGAAGTGCTCACAACCATGGATAGACGATCAATATGCAACACTATAATTACTCAAAGTCGAAAACAAGCATAACAACCAAAATACACCAAACCAAAAGACAAGACCCAAAACTGGTCCAAGACCAAAAAGACTCAAACAAAAATCCAATTTCCAATTTTATCTTTCTGGGCCCCGTCACGGATAAGCTAGGGGTCAAACCTGGTTATCAACATATTTCGGGTGCCAGACCAAATCCAAGAGAGCCCAGGGATCGACATCCCAAAAATAAGAACCCACGGACAGACATCCCAAATATAATCACGGAGTAGACATCCCAAGCATAGACATGCTTATCACAAGTAACCCAGATCATGGCCACCACAAAACAGTCTTAAACCATCGAGTCGTACCCCTACTTACCACGTGACAATTATATTATCATCATTCAAAACCAAATCACAGGGATCAACATCCCTAACCAAAATATCGAGATAGACATCCAATCCAAAACCGAGGATTGACATCCTTATCACAAATTATTAATAAATCCATTTTATTTAATGCCAAAATGACACAAGGATAAACATCCAAAAACTCGACGTACGGGAATAAACATCCCAAAACCAATCAAGATACTGGGATAAACATCCCAACAACAATCATAAAAAATGCAACAATCAACAGTGCAACAATCATCATACACAACAACCGAGTAATATAGGCACATATCGAAGGAAATCCATCCTCACATTAGCCGATTACTCAACTCTGAAGGAAATGACCGGTCCAAAGCCGGCCCCTGGGGAAACTGCCCGATATCCAAACCTATACAACAAAGCAATATATGTTCACATAAGATGCACATAAGAGTATGCCATGATGCCAATACTGTGAAATAAACCCATCCCGGTTCATATCCTTTATTATCATCTTTTTACCGAAAATATTATACCGTACGTATATCCAAATATAATTTCGGTAAGATACTTTAATTAAAACTCTTTTCAAAATATTTTCATAAATTAATTATACTTTTCCCAAAATATAATCACCAAAATTTTCTGGAAAAAATAATATATGTATATATATTTCCAAAATATTATTTTTTTAATAAAACTATTTACCATAATATAATTACCAAATATTATTATTTATCAAAAATATTTATATATTAATCATATGCTATATATGTTATTTTTTAGAAAATATATATTCATAAAAGCTTATTCTGAAAATAAATATAAATTATTAATTAGGTACTTTTATTTTCTAAAGACAAAATACATTTCCAAAACAATAATAATTCCCACATAGTTATCAATTTTCTGAAATATAAATTATGTATTCTATATATATTTTTACAAAGATAGTTATCATAATTTTCCAGGAAAAATAATATATATTTAAAATTCCAGAAATTAATTTCATGATATTTATATTTTATATATATATATATATATATACATATATAGAATTATTTTCCCAAATTATTTCCGTATGCATAAATGTCAATTAGTTTCCATATCTTATATTTCTAAAATTCCATAATAATCATATATTTGTTTTCCAAAATACTTCCATGATTTAATTTTCAAAACATTAACCATAAATATATAAATATATATATATATATATATATATATATATATATCAGATTTTATTTTTATCCTTTTATTACTTTTATTATTATTTTTTTATTTCCGGACTGGGCCAAGTTGTGCAAGCCCAGCCCAGTGCTCAACCCAACCCCAAGCAGGAGCAAGCCCACACAGTAGGCCCAACATACCAGTCAGGCCCAGGCGCGCAAGAGTCCAGGCGGCATCCGGATCCACCCGACCCGTATCCAAGACCCGGTTGCACAATCGGGTTACTCACCCACTGACACGGATCTTCACAGGTTGACGTTGCAGGCGGCGACCGACAATGGCTGGCACAGAACGGGGCGAAGTCAAGGGCACGACAGGGCGACGGTGACGCGAGGAAGGTGTGGTGGTGCGGCGGTGCGACGCGAGCAAAAAGGAGGCGGATCCGAGTCGGGTCTTCCTCGTCCAAGGGCGGTGGCGGCGCCTTGCAGCAGTGACAGGGGCGGCACGGCAAGCGTGGCGGCAAGGAGAGGCGCGGCGGCAAGGAGAGCGAGACGCGGCGGTGTCGTGTGCAGGCGAGGAGGCATCGGTGGCGGCTATTGGTCGTGGCCGATGGCTGTACCGTGAAGGGGCAACGACGTGAGGAAGGAGGGGCGTGGTGACGATGACCTGATGGTTGTTGATGGCGGCAGCAGGTGCAGCAACCGGTCGCCTCGTCTGGACGGTGGCATGGCGGTGGTGTGGTCTGTAAGTTTCCCGTAAACTATATGACACTCATATACAACATCAATCATGCAGCGGAAGCACGGAAACTAACCAAGAACCATATGTGAAGCATATAAACCGTATAACAAAATTTCGTACCTTGTTCGGTTGAGGTCTTTCACCCAACTGCTGGAACCGAATCAGTTAGAGCCAGACAAAGGCCTCGCCCCTCTACGGTATCCACACGAACCGTGATCAAGGTGGTGTCGTCACACGACCCAACTTCCGAGCACTCCCGGACTGGGTGCTAGCAGCAGAAACCGAGAGCTTGAATGGTTGTGGTGTTTCTCTTGTTTCTCAAACAAGGGTGTACGTGTGTATGCTCTCTCAAGTTCTCAAGAACTCTTCTCAAGAACAAAATCAGAGTATGCCAAGATGAAGAGGAA
>JAKUCV010005961.1:8663-20200 GCA_028386065.3 Turnera subulata
TGGACAAACAATGGGAACATGCAGTTGTGATTAAACTGTACGGGCGTTACATCGGATTTAAGGCCCTGCATACCAAACTGCAAGATCTGTGGACACCGACAGGTGCATTCAAAATCCTAGACCTGGAGAATAACTTCTACATGGTGCGATTCTGGGCAGAACAGGATTACATCCATGCCCTGACCGACGGCCCATGGAGTATCTTTGGTAGTGCACTAAGTGTGCAACCATGGACCCCGAACTTCCGAGCTGCCACGGGGAAGATTGATTCGATTGTAACGTGGATCCAATTTCCAGACTTCCCCACAAATCGTTACCACTCCAGAATTCTTCGACAACTCGGTAACATGGTGGGCAGAACAGTCAGACTAGATGGTAACTCTTCCAACCCTTCTCGGGCTAAATTTGCTAGAGTTGCTGTATGTTTAGACTTGACACAACCTTTGAAGGGCACGGTACACCTCGAAGGCGAACCTTTAAAGGTGAGCTATGAAGGTCTACCTATATGTTATGTTTGTGGAAAGCTCAATCACAGCACTTTAGCTTGCCCGGAAGCGCCACAGCCCCCAAATGCTGAGACGCTACCACAATCCGGCGTACTCACCTTCCCGGCACGAGAAGGAAGGGGAGAATGGATGAACGCACCACGACGGCCCGGACGCCCATCTCGGCGACAACTTCCCAACCCTCAGAGTCATCCACCACCTCCTCACACCGGCAATTCATTCAACAGGTTTCACCTCTTGAATGGTGTTCCCCATGAGGAGATAATCCAACCCATACGTCCTGATCCTGTTGCACCTACTACAACCTCACTGCCCACTCCCTCTGCGTTACCAGTAATTCCACCTAGAAATACCCGTTCTCAGATACCACCCATTGTCAGTGAAATGGAGTCGCAACCTGAACCTTCCCCTGCCTGTCCTACCCTTAGTGATTTCATCGGGGAAGGAACCCTTAAGAAAACAAAAAATAAGTCATCCACCCGTCTCCCAAAACAATCAATGAAGAAATCCCAACCCGTAAAAATTTCAAAATTCGTTACAAAGGAAACCCCCAAAAGACAAACCCTCAAAGATGTATCCAATGCCACCTCTTATCCGATGACCTCCGATGTCACCCAATCCCACACCGGGCCAGCCGCCCCTCCCGTCCCCCCTTCAGCTACATACCCCACAATTTCTAACAACTTCACCCATTCCGCACCTACCCGCCCTCGTCGCAACCAGAACCACACGGCAGTAGTACTTACGGAAGACTGCCATCGTATGATTTTTTCCCCGGGAGCATCCACCTCAGGCATGGATGTCGACCGTCCGCCAGATATTCTTTCTCCGAGTTGATAATCCGACATTACTGGTTTTAGCCTTTGACGTTTTCATTATGTTGGTCTTTTGCTATTGTACTGCTTGCTTCGGTTAGCCAGAATGTTTTTGTTAATCTCTTATTGTACGCACATGTTTTCTTTTTGTAAGATAGTAGTCGGAGTGAGCAACCGACTCCTAATCATGTATCTGCTCACGTATATTCTTAATATACTTCCCGGTTTCGACCAAAAACAAGTTGGATGGGAATTTAAAACACATCATGTAATAATGTGGGTATCGCATAGGCTACTGACTTAATAAGCACTTTCCTTCCTGCCTCAGATAATACATTGGCAATTCCAGGATAAAGATATATGGTGAGATAAGATAACCCCTGTCTGATCCCTCTTGAAGCATTAATGTTTGCTGCTCTGTCTCTAATAAAGATAAGGGACAAAGAGAATGTCGATACACATTGCATCACCAAATGAATCCATCGGGGATCAAAGCCCATCCTTTCCAAAAACCTTTCTCACAAAACTCCAATCTACAAGATCACACGCCTTCGCCATATCAAGTTGTTAATATATATCCATACACACTTCCTTCTTCCATTTTCTTGTCCTCAAAGGCAAGAAAAGCTTCATGTGCCACAAAAATGTTGTCTTGTATTTGTCTCCCAGGGACAAAGGCTGGTTGGAATTTTGCTTGCCTACTGATGTCAGATTTCAACAATTTTGGAACAATGTCAGTGCCATGAAATCAACGCCAAAATATCAAACATAGGAACATGGTAATCAGAGCAGAACTGCGCACGAAACTGATAATGTGCTCTAGGTTCTAAACATTAAAAATTAATCACAACTAGCTTCAGAATCAGAGATACCTCTTTCAGCCTCCAGAAATTCAGTGAAAGACATGAACTGAGTATTCCTCATGAATGCTTTTGAGTTCCCATGGTCCACTTCTCCTTTTTGCAACTCAGCACTGAAAATGGATGAAGGTTTAAAAATGATGATTGGGCTAGAAGTTAACCGGATCTTCTTAAGGATAAACTTCAATAGGAAACCTCAATCCCAGCACCTGAGTTATCTTTATAGTCACTGAAACCAGCTTCATTGAAGAGTTGAGCCCACTCTTTCTTGTTTCTCTCTTGACCCGCTAGCATTATCATCATCATCATATTAAATTGGAGTTGTGTCCCAACTGATTTTTCATCCTAGTTTGATGGTCCAATGTGATATATATCTATGATAATCAGCTTCCCCCTCTTTTTTTTTTTATACTAGTCGAGGAGAGTGAGACTGGAACCCGAGACCTCACTCCTCTTGTGCTTCTGACACAAGAGTGCCAACCCCTTGTCTTCGGCGGATAGCTTCTTTACATCCCTTAAGTATCTGCAAGCATTCTTCATTGTTCCAATCATGCAAAATGCACTGCTTGACACATAAGCAACCAAAACAACCATATTTGTTAGAAAGTGACCCTTAGTCTCACAAGACTTATTTATACCTACATGAACATGAGCATTGAACTTAAAAAAGAGCATATTTACTTGCATCAAATATTTTGTACATGTGTATTAGATGTGTTGCCATATATATGTAGCCAGTGAAATACACTCCCTTTATTAGGATTGCTTTCTTGTCATGGATGAAGGGATCATCAGTAAAAATGGTGGGATCGCATTGATGAATAAAAACTTTTGCTAGACAAGGGCAAACATGTTTTGTGAAATTCATATCAAAGATATTTATCCAATTTTGTAACCTCAAACTTTTTTGAGCCCATAATTTGTAAACTAGAACCAATTAATGAAAAAAAATATTGTTTTGTTTCAATTTGTGGTATACAGAAGCTCACTTACTACAATCTAGTTTAAGTGGATCGACCTATTAAATTAAAGGGTGCAAATCCAATTTTGAAGTCAGATTATGCATGTGATAAACACTGATCCTTGAAGCGAATTAGGGATACTATCCAGGTTGCAAGTTGTATTTGTACTACTATAGCAGGCCAATTTGCACGTTGGAATACTGTCAGGGGTTTAATTCATGATCCTAGCTAAGAGTAAGAATGCAGATCTTTTGTTAAAGCTACTTTGCAGGATCCTTTTGCATGCAGAATTTGACGAGTATACAAGCAGGGGGGGCATTATTCACGGCTATTTGCGGGATAATGGCGGCAAAAGTCCTAAAATTTTAGGCCATATCCCGTTTGAGTCCTAAAATTCATCACTTGGCCAAACGAGTCCTAAATTTTTATTATGAAGTCTACTTGAGTCCTAAACTAACTTGCCGTTAGTTTAAACCATTAACTTCAAAAAAATTGTTGACATGTCACTATAATGACCATAATGCCCCTAGATCCATCTGAATACAAAACTTCTTATCAAATATTCATTTGCCTGCCAAAACTCAACCGTTTAATAAAAAAAAAGAAATTTGAATTTGGAATGTCATAAATACTATCCAATTATACTAACAAAAACAAAACTAAGAGACAATATTCTATAAATAAATGTTTTGCACTTGATATTTTTTCCCCATTTTAAACCATATCAGACTTGTGGCTATATACATAATTGTGATAAACTTTGAATCTTGAAATTTTTAAAAAATATAATTACTTTTTTTACAAATTAAACTTATTTAAAGACCATCATGTAAAAATAATATAATATAAATTTAACTATAACTTTTTTATGGGTTACCGTACAAATAAATTCAGTATCCAAAATATTTGACCAAATACTATAAAATTTCTCTTGGTTTTGTTTTTGTTAGTATAATTGGATGGTATTTACGACATTCCAAATTCAATTTTTTTTATTAAACGATTGAGTTTCGGCGGGCAAATGTGTAACAGCCCGGGTAATTTTTACGTTTTTACCAGCACCGTAAAATTTATTTTTACAGTTAATTACCATTAAAATTAATCTTGGGTAATTAATTAACGGTAATTTACACATCGGAATTTGAAACCGAGCCGTGTCCCACGCTCGGGATTTTTCTGCGGATTTTCCGGACCAAAGTTGGAATTTTTCTGGTCCAGGAATGTCGAGAAAAGTTATGATTAACCCTGAATTATCGGACCAAGAATTAAGTCAAGGGGGTATTATTAATATTTTCTGGTCCGGACAGAACCCGCCTCACATGCTGCACAGTGAGGGGGCTGCAGCCGCCATTCACTGTGAGGCATGTGAATGGCCAGTGCGCCCGTGTATCACCAGTTGAAGCCGTGAGTTCTTTTCCTTCCTTTCCTGCACCCTCTCATCATTTCCACCCTGCCTACAACCCACTTTGCTCTGCAAAATCCCTGAACACCGTCTGCAAACACGCACCCAAAAACCTGCCTGCAAACTAACACCAAGCCATGCAAGAAAAATAATAAACAACCAACACCACACACCATCAACCAGTCACTATCCTCCACATCATCACCAGCACCAACCACGACCCGCCACATCATCACCACCTTACCCGTCACCTTCCTCCCTTCCTTCGTTACTATTCACCCATGGGTGAACCGGGCCGCCATACACCTCACCACCCCCACTGTTGCCCTCCCCTCGTCGTCGCCAAACCCGTCGCGACCACCGCCGCTCGACCCCATCTCCTAACGCGCCGCCAGCAGCCGAGGACCCGACGACCGTCTCACTAGGATCCGACGCTGCTGCCTCCATCCTTGCCGACGACAGCCTGCAGCCGCGTCAAACAGACGAGCGCCTCCAGCCGTCGCCTGCTCGTGCTCGTCGTCGCGCGCCATCCCGTGTTCTGCCTCGCCGCGCCGTCTCGTCACCCGCTAGGTGAGTTGCAGACCCGTGGGCTAAGGATCCGGGTGGGTTTGACCCGTTTCAGGGCTTCGGGTCGCGTCTAGCCAGGCCATTGACCGGGCCTTGGTTGGGCTGTTGACCTGGGCCGGGCTACTGGGCCTGCGCTTGGGCTAATGTGCGGGCCTAGGTGTGGCCCTGTGTAGTGGATGGGCTTGGACTTGGCCCAGTCCGAAAATAAATAAAAAAAAGATAATATATTTCTGGAATAGATTTAAAAATTCTGGAAAAAGGAAATAATTGGAAAAAAAATAAAAAGGGATATAATTTAGGTAAGTAATATTTTGGAAATAAAATAGATATAATTTGGGAATAATTAGTGTTCTAGGAAAATATAAATGTGATAAACAATAGTAGAATAATTAAATTGAGGAGATAATCATGGAATAATAATAATAATATTAATAGTGATAGTAATTAATAATTTTGGAAAATATATGGTATACCATATGAGAAATATTTATTTTGGGAATATGTAGATGGTAAATAATAATTATTTCTAACAAATATTTTGGAAAGTACATACTGGTAGAAATAAATTGGAAAGGGTATTATCAAGTAGATACGTACCGGGATAATAACCGGATATAGTTAGGGTAAAATATTCCCGACCTATGTAATTAAATGGTGAATTATGACGATAATAGAAATAACCCGGGGAAGTAACCGAGACGAGTCAGTATTTAATTTTCGTAAATACAGTAGTAGCATGACATTGCATACCACTTATATGTGCATATTAGTTGCTTGATATAGGAGTTGATAACGAGCAGATACCTGAGGAGCCGGACTTGGAGTCTGCTGGACAGTTCCAAACTTGATATCGGCTAAGGTGAGGATGGATAACCTTGGATATGTGCCTGTAGTACTGTGTTTGTTTTGTTGTTTGATTGAACTGCTGAATTGATTATCGACTGTTATTTGATTGTTGTGGAATTGTTGATGCTGTTGATGGATTATGATTAGACTCGCGAATACTGTGTTGAATAGTGCTGAACTGTAAAGCTGTGATTAATTGATGATATGAGTTTGTTGTTGAGTTGATCTGAGAAATAAACTGGAACAATGAAAAGATGGATAATTGAGGAAAGGGTAAAGGAATTAGAATTGATTTTGAGATGATGATATAATTGTCACTTGGAAAGTAGTGGTACGACTAGATGGTTAGAGACTAGTTCTGTGGTGTCATGGCCGGTGGGTTGGTTGATTGGGATGTTGATCCCCGGATTTGTGATATTGGGATGTTGATCCCGGATTGTGGTTGGGCCTAGCATCCAGAATTAGTTAATAACCAGGTACGACCCTAGCTTGTCCAGTGACGGGGCCCGGAAGATAAAATTGGTAATAAGAAAATAATTAAGCATTCTTTTGGTCTTGACATAGTTGCATGGTAGTTTCCTTGTGTTGTGATTGACTGTGCTTTCTGTTGAGATTGTTGTGTTTACCTCGAAAGTATTACAGTTGAATATATATCTCTGTTTATCCTTCGTCGGTGAGCACTTCCGACTCACCCCTCGCCAGCGGGGTTTCATCCCGTAGGTTTGGTTGATCGTAGTTCAGGTACGATGTTCGTTGGCTGCTGCTTTCTTCTCCACCTGACTCCGGATCCATACCCCGCTGCATCTCATTCTAAGTCTTCCGCTGCTTGTCTTTTTATTGTGTTAATGCTGTTGTTGTTGTATTATATTTGTTGTTGATTAGATTGGAGTGTACTGGCTTGAATAATGATCCCCGGGATCGGGTGACGAATATTGTATTTGGGGATTGCTTGTATTGTTTTTCACATTGTATGTTCTGTCTGCTACTGTAGTAAGAACAGTTCTGACACGTGTTTACCCTGTACGGTAAATACGGGTCGGGGCGCTTCAAAATGGATATTTGATGAGAAGTTTTGTATTTAGATGGATCCAGGGGCATTATGGTTATTACAATGACATATCAACAATTTTTTTTCAAGTTAACGGCTCAAACTAACGGCAAGTTAGCTTAGGACTCAAAATAGACTTCATAATAAAAATTTAGGACTCGTTTGGCCAAGTAATGAATTTTAGGACTCAAATGGAATCTGGCCTAAAGTTTTAGGACTTTTGCAGCCATTATCCCGCTATTTGCTAAGTGTAGTTAATTAGGATGAGGCAAATCTAACTTGCTAGTTGTATGATTGAAAAGGCTAGCTAATGTGCTAACAACTCGAGAGCTTTTTGCTAAAGTTTTAAGGTAGACCAAGGAAGGAGAATCACTCTTCCAAAGATTCTGCTTCTTGCATCACCAAAATTTCATTGGTCAGTATTTGGAATTATTTCTTTTTTTTTTAAAGAATTTTTGGAGAAAATTGGCTGTTGGGTGCACCTGGACTGGAAAACTAAGACGATTGGCTCCAGATTTTTCCAGCAAAACTACCACCAAGTTTGATTTCCATTAGGAGAGAACTTCTAGATTTTGTTTAATGTCTAAATAGTATAAGATTTCTGATTCAGGATATGTAAGTGTGCAGTATATGTACATAATTTTCATCTCCTTTGTATGATCTACACCATAGATTAATTGATGTAATTTAATTGCCTGGGTTTTCCAGAATCATCCAGATCATGAAAACATATTGTTTGTTAACTGTATACAGAGGAACACATGAAGATTGTAGCTTTACTTGCTAATTACAGAAGCAGAAAGAACTCAAGAAAAGTGTTATCTAATCTCTTGAAGGAGATTTTTTTTATCCAACTATTCAAGCATTTATAATAATAAAATTCGATTTAAGATGTTAACTAATTAATAATTAACACCATGTGCTACTATATATCGCAGTATGAATGACATCAGTGCATCATTAAAAAACTCTAATCTGATTTTATGCAACTTATTGGACCCGGACCTTAATTTTTTTTGGACCCGACCCGTGACTTAATTATGCGGTGTGGCTCACATAAATATAATACCATCAATTGGTTATTGTTTAGTGTTTAGTGTTATATATACAAATAAACAGAAACACCAATTAGTAACCTAATTCAATCAAGTTGGCGCTGCTGGTTTCTCTTCCGTTCAGGTTAGGTCTTGTACTCACCCTCTCTTCTTTTCTTTTCAGTTATTGGTAGCTTAATCAAATCGATTTTATATTCTTCCCTGTCACGTATTATTTTCCTTATGCTTAAAGATACCAAGTTTTTTGTCTGATAATAATTAAGAACTCAGCCATTCTCTAAACTCTAAAGTTTGATTGAATGTCAATTGTAACAACTTTTCTTTTTGGTACTTAGGGTTTTAAGATCGTTTCAATGGAAATAGAGAAAACTTCTTCTATAGAGGATGTGGATGATGATTTGTTGCTGGAAATTCTCGTTCGAGGACTCTCTACTTATTCACATCTGACTCAATGTAAGGTGGTGTCTAAGCATTGGCTATCTATGATCTCTAGCCCCATCTTCCTCAAGCAATGGAAGGAAAACTGTAAGACCCTTCATGCCAATAAACAAAAACCCTTCACCCTAATCGCCAACCTTATATTTCCAAACGGAATATTGGACCATTACATTATAAATCACACAGCCTCGGAGCATCCACTACTCCAGTCTAAGAGATTTAAGCTAGGGTTTCTACCTTTCTTGGGACGTAGAAGAGGCCCCCGAGGAAGAGGTGCCCGTGTCCGAATCGCGGCTACATGTGATGACTTGCTTTTGTGTCACTCCACTCTAGAGGATGATATTTTAGAGGGTGAGTATTATTTATGCAATCCACTCACTAGGCAATGGGTAGTTCTTCCACCTTTGCATGACGGTTACCCAATTATGAAGAAGGACATTCCCATAGGTGTGGCATGTAATGAGAACAGTTATAGAGTGGTACGAATTTGTGGGAACCCCTCCCCTGCTTTGGACGGTTTGGAAAGACCAACAACATTCATGGCCGAGATATTCTCTCCAGAAACAAACAAATGGGACGTGGAGGAGGTATCACATCCATACAACAAGGAAATCGACCTCCGATGGTATACACTTATGTTTTGCTGGAATGGCATTTTATTTCTTACCAACAAGCCGGATAGCGATGTTGATAGTATGGTTGCTTACAACCCTTGGGAACCTGAGAGATGCCATATCGTTAACATGCCTGAGGAGAAAGTCTTTTTTAACGTGGTTTTTGGGGACGTCTGTGGGTCCTTACGGTTACTACTACAGTATTATTTGAGACGAGAGAATAGTATTGGATGCTTCAAAATTTGGCAACTAGAAAACTACGAGGAAGGAGAATGGAGCTTAAAGAAAGAGATCGGGTTTGAAGATTTCTTGATGGACGACAATGATCCCTTGCAAGATGAGATGAAGGATCAATACAAGTGGCCAAATTTACGGGGTTTGGCTTTGGACCCAAATGATGAGGATGTTGTATACTTTTATCATTCCCCCAACACCGAGGGAGATGACTATTGTGAAAGAATTTTATCATGCAATTTACAGACTAAAACAATGAAAGAATTAGACGGGATTCAGCGCCGCGAACTCGATCTCGATCAAGTCTTTCGGTTTGTGATGCCAGAGTGGCCTACACCAGTTCCTCCACTCCCACAGAATGCTCTTCCTACTCATTGCACTGCAGGTCATGTTCAGCTTCTTTTCCTTCCAAGTGCTAATCATATCCAGTCGTCTTTATTTTAATGCATTCCAAGTTGTAATAATCTATCGCTCATAAAACAACGTATCTGTCTATATATGCAAATATATCATATCTATCAGTCTTTTATTGAATAAGTGACTTTGGCACCGATTAACTGTGAAGTTTTGAAGGAAAAAATTATAGGAAGGGTGTATTTGAGAAAGGTTTATGTTGATATTTAGTTATGCAAAAAAGGAAAATAATAAGGACTTGTTTAAAAGAAAGACTTGCTAAGAAGAAACAACAGAAATAGGCAAGAGAGGGGAGCACGATTTTGGTTTAGGAAAGCACACACTCAATTTTGCATTATATGACATATTTATACAAGTACATCACCAACTTAGTTTTTTGTCTTTTTCTAACACAACCACAACTTTATACATAATATCTAGATATTTTTATAGATTTTTCTAGATAACTATCATTAATATCTAGATATTTTCTTAGATTATTCTAGATAACTATCATTAATATCTAGATATTTTCTTAGATTATTCTAGATAATTATATAAAGTATCATGATATTTTGATCTTTGATTAGACCATTCTAGAATACTTCAAAATATCATGATCTTTTACAAGATTTTTTGTAGCAAAGTAATCATGCTTCAACACTCCTCCTTGATTTCTTGCTGCAAATTCCCAAAGCATCTCTGAGCTTCTCAAATCTTTCTTTGGGCAATGCTTTTGACAACATATCAGCTAGATTATTTTCAGAATTGCAGTGGACAAGACTAACTTCAATAGCTTGCCGCACTTTTCTGATGGAGTGGATTTTGATCTTCATGTGCTTTGTCCTGTCAGGAGACACCGGATTTTTGGGTATTGCTTTTGCAATGATATTTTTGTGACTTGGCTTATCAACCAAGCACCAAGTCTGATTCTTTTTTATCATATTCTTCTCCTCATGCATTGCATCTCTCCACCCTGAAATTTTACTTGCTTCTTCATAAGTCGTGGGCTCTAGAACAGCAACATTACATCTCTGATATATATCAGCAAGGGTTCTAGTACCTCTAGCTGGCTCTTCTTCTTCCTCCTCCTCATCTTCTTCTTGAGGCTCATCATTATCTTGATTTATTTGCTGAGACAAGACTTGAGAAGGTTGATAATCATCCTTGGAATTTTGCCAATTCCAAGATGCATTTTGTGGAAGCCCGTACCCCCAATTTAATAAAATAAAATAATTAAATGAAAAAGAGTTACCAAAATACTCTTGAAAACCTGGGGTACGAAAACCGATGCTTCGGTATACAAACATTTTCCATGAAAATGTATTAACCACGAGATGTCATAAAAGTAAGTGAAATTAACCGGCTTAACAAGTAGTAAGCCATCACGGCATCACGCCGACATAACCTCTCAAAATCAAACTCTGGCAAATACCGATATAAAGGTAGAACATTTATGACATCTCGAATTAATTATCATGCAGCGGAAGATAAAATAATAATAAAATTAGTGTAGAAAAATGACATGCATATGGCCCTATGGATCCCACCAAGAGATAATGCACAACTACCTGCTGAAGTGACTGCGTCTGATCTCCGAGTCGAAGGTATAAGTGAGTCTGCACACTAACTAAAGTCTGAAAAACAACGGTGGCGATTATGTGAGTCGCCTACTCAGTGAACATTAAAAGTCTAAATATACATGAAAGTGAAGTCATGCTCGTAGGGTGAGTAGCTCACGAGCACAAGTACAGCATACAAGCAAATCAGAATCCCACACCATCACATAAACATCTT
>JAKUCV010005962.1:0-24862 GCA_028386065.3 Turnera subulata
GTGCCTGTCCGTTTTAAGAGAAGAAGAGGCAGATAAAATGGAAGCCTTGAGAAAACCACAACCATCTGCTATACTTATGCAAATTATAATGAATGAGCAATGGGTGTAGACGAGGATTCCTAAGCAGCAGCCCACTAGGCGCGTGAACTGTTGGATACAACTTTCTTTCCAACACTCGAATACATGATTCCTCGCAGTAAGAACAAAAAAGAATTCAAGCTGATATCAAACCTAGGCAATCCTTCCATAGTCTTTTCTTCCACGGGATGCCGGAGGAATGCTAGTGACTGGATAATTGGCCCTACGACCTACAACAGAATCCCAGTATCAGTTAAAATGGTATCAGGTTAACCCATCCCAACAGTAGGATATACATTGGCCCTGGTGGCATTTACCAAGAGAATAAGAACATTTGACGGGGGAAAAAGCAAACGGAACATAGCTCAGTTCAATAAAAAGGTGCGTACCCCATGGTATGCCATTGTTAAAAGAACTATTTCCAGGAGAACGAGGGCCACCAGAACTGAGCCCAGAAGGAGGTGTTTGGACCTTGACATGATTCCATTCACTACCCCGAACAGTAGGTCTTGCCTGATTGAACCGCTGAGTAGGCTGTTGTCCTAAACGGCTTGGAGAATTCTGTGAGATATGAGGTCCAAAAAGAGAAGCCTTTGACATAGAACGACCATATCCACCATGCTGATGCTCATGGGTCGAAGGACTTCCTACCTCTACATTTGAAAAAGCTTGAATCTGCCCATTTTGCCTGGCATATATCACATGCAACCAAGAAAGTGAGAGAATATTCAGACGTGAATGCGTACCTGTGCAATGTCTCCTTCCCAAAAATATAGAACCAACAAAATGATTAGAACGGACAAAGGTACAAAAAAGAATCACTTATCAACATCCTCTCGAAATTCACAACATCAAAACATAAAGTCGCATGAAAGCAGCACCTCATCAACAGTAGTTGATTGAGACTCAATATCATTGTCTTTTGGACAAAAGATTCCACTTCATTAAGACATTCTGAATATTCAAATCCAATAACAGCTAAATGGTTTATGACAGATTGTAACGTTTTAAATAGTACTTAGCCTACCAAGGTTTCAAAATCTCTTATTATTTGAGCTTGATTAATAAAATAGACATTTTGAAAATTGATATTGATCATAATGCCGCAATGTTGAACTGAAGAATAAGTGTATAATTCTGGTAAAAGACATCAAACACACCTTCGGAACAGTGAAGTAGCACTTGGATTAGAGGTACAGTTGGATCTACCAAGAACAATTGTTGATTGACTCGAATCAAGATGCAAGCCGCTGTTGAATTCAGCACTCATGGAGCTCACATCTGAGCCATCCTCTTGCAGAAGAAGCTCATCGCTAGAAAATAGGCAAGAAAGCCACCAAAAAAGTTAAACAAGAACATAGCAGGAAATAGAAATACAGAACCAACCAAATAATCAGCTAGCAGTAAAATTAAAATTGCCACACAAATGGGCGATATTAAACTCCATCCATTGATGACAAGATTAATACACAAGTGCAACATGCAACTTCAAATCATAGTAAGCAACAAGTTAGTAGAGCGATATAATCTGCTAAAGATGTTATACAGTCAAACTTTGCATCATGTCACTTATAACGGTAGATACAGCTTCATTATACATATTTTTCACAAAAACGAGTAAACAGTTGAGGCACGGTACCGGAAAGCCATATCCTGTGATGAAATATGGGGGCATGTTTATAAAAATCATACAAATGTAAGTCGGATTTCTTAGACCGTTACCAACCCATGAATGCAATTATAGGTCCCAAAATATGCTGGCTAAATGATAAGGACCCAGCAGCAACAAATATTTGCTCAATCCAAACCAATGCCTAATATTTCCAAATGGTAAAATTGTCTCTTTGCAGCAAGCATTTTGACAACCCAACCAAAGCATTATACCCTTCACTTGGTGGTAAAGCACCTCCGGAAAGGCCAAAAGGACGTGAATTTCAAATATACCAGTTTACAGTACAATCATTAAAAGAAAAATCAATATGAGAACTTAATAGATTCTATCACTACTGACATTTTAACCAACCTGCAAAAGAACATATTTAGTGCCCTAACTAGATAGGGAACCATAATCAACAGCTAATTTTTTTACATTGATTCTCTATAAATGTATTGCATTAAGAATCTCTCCAAACTTGAAGTAAAATGAGGAGGGAAATAATGATAGAGGGAGATAGGGAGAGAGGATCCATGTCTGGTTATTCCTTTTTTTTCCCAAATGTCGTTCTCCACACATATCAGGCTCTTAATATTTACCATCAGAGTCAGCCCTACCCACAGTTGCTGAAAACATCAATTTTCATCAGAATCACCTCCAATGTTTGCTTTTAAGTAATTTCTATTTGTTTTTTTAATACTAGAAAAGTATGTCAGCCGACCACCAAACTAAACAACAAAAAAAAAATTCTATTTGCTGCATGGCATCTTCAACTCTTTAAGCAAAATGCAAGTCACAGAATTAGAGAAATATGCCTTCTCCAGTTAACTATAAGAAAATAAGAATCTGTCATATTAAAATGTATCTCATTTTCCTCAGAAATTAGATTTTCCTTCCCCTGTAATTGCCAGTTTGTAACATACATTCTAACTGTTCTAAACAAACTAAAAAAAACAACCGTCTAAATCAGTTCCTTACAGGCAGCTTTCATGCTAAAAGTGCCTTAGTTTCACAGCAGAAGAAAAAAATCTCTGAGCTAAGCATCCACACCAACAGCATACCCACATTTGGGAAAAGGGCTTCAAATTTCACATTTTCTTACCTGTAGTTAGGATCCCAGTCTCCTGGATCTGGTAATGAAGGGCTAGCCTCAGGCTTATCATGAGGGCGCCGTCCGCTTTCAGCTAACTGCACATTGGAACCAGGCTTAAAACAACCCGACATATTTTGAGAAGAAGATTGACAAGCAGCAATCCCACTGCCTCCAGGCTGCTGTCTCCAGCTTGCTATGCTAGAATTCGAGTGCCCATGTGAGGGACAAGTGCCAAGTGCTGAAGGATTACCCTCAGCTTGACTTGAGGTTGTGCCATCAGTTGACTGGCCTTGCCAAAAAGAAGACGATGTACTCTCTTGAGATTGAGAACTTCCAGAGTAGCCCCAATTTTTTCTTCTATTGAATTGAGTAACAGCAGCCATTTTTCCTAAAGGTGATCCATGACTGCAGCTTCTTACAGGTGAAGTTGGGCCATAATGACCAGGGGAGACACCTGAAACTTGATTATAAGAACTCGGTGGAGTAAACTGTGAAGGACTAGTGCCAAGAGGCAGTGAAACAAAATTTCCCGCTGAAGGACTCATGCCAAGTCCATTTCCATGTGAATATGGAATAAATCTGCGCCTTGCATCTGGACTACTTCCAAGCATAGACAAACCAGCCTGTGGATGCATGTTCATCCCAGATGGACCTGCTGGTGAATAATATGGAAACATGTTGGTACTGTCTCCATAACTACCATAGCTGCTTCCTAGACCAATACCATCATTATAACTGCCATGACTTCCTACACTTCCATAACTAGCACCATGTGCATACGGAACCACCTGAAAATGTGGGCTATTATGCAGAGCTCTGGTTCTACCAGGAATCTGAATGAAAGGAGAAGAATTGCTCTCAGCTACGAACAATGGGTAACATATGTTACAAGAAACTTCAGGGCCTTAGACATACAACCTCCAGTATTAAAAGAAAATTTATAAAAAATTTCCAGAAGAGATTGCGAGCTCACATTAGGAGATAAACCAGCAGCAAACCAATGCCCTCCACCTGGGTGATGGTCCACCTTGATATTTTGTGAAACAGGCTATTGAAATCAAAAGAGAAATACATGAGTATCATCTTAAAAGACTAAAACTAACACATCACTCGGACATCAAAAACCAATAATCCAAGATGTCACCAAACATTATAACAACAAAGTAGTCAATTATGTATAGAAGTGTAAAGTTATAGTGATCTTGGAACAAGGCAGAGAGAGAGAGAGAGAGAGAGGGAGAATAAAACTTAACATCTCTCTCATCTACACACTGTAATTATATATTCATCAGTCTGATGAGTACATTCCTTAATGAGGAACGGATGTCATTGCAAATTGAAGGTGTTGCTTAAGCAACGAACAGTTGAAGAAAGAAACATAGTGAGTAAGAGCTCAGAAGCTAAGTCCATTTGTAAATAAAAAAATAACACATCCATGCTTAATTATTTTTGTTGTTATGTTGTGAGGTACTATGTTTTGTGTTGCGAAGTAATATCAAAATCAGTTGCTTGGTAATACAGACAGTAGCATTGTTTGTGCTTTAAGTATTTAGAATGACTATTAAAGACATTACGCACCATGAAAGTTTAGTTTTTAAGATAAACATGACTATAAAAGTCCAAAAGTAGCAAAAGGAAACATACTGATGCATAATCTTGCCTACAGCAAAGCTGGCTGCTTTTACTGAAAACTCTGCATGTTCAAACAAATTTCAATCCCATATTTAGTCCATTCTATTTCTAATGTTCAATCTTTTGAAGACATCAAAATCCCTACAACACACAAGCTATTGATCCTGCTGTAGGGACCAAGCATAGGTAGCAGGTAAGAACTTGGGAGTGGTGAGCAATATTCTGGAGAAATTGCAATTTAAGGAACCACTCTGGAGTTGATTATTTAGGATATTATTAAAATGCCCAAGGCTGTATAGAAATGTTACAGCTTTAGGGTACCAGAAAAGATATTAATGAACCACAACTGTTTTTGTTTGTGCAAACAAAGCCAAGAGGAAGATGTGGTGTTTGCTAAGTTATATCAGATACAAACAATTTAGAAGGCAGACAGAAAAGTCCAGAATGTTTTTCTTGGATTTTGTGCAGAGCCTTGCGTGGCACTTGCAGATCTTCCTTTACAAAGGTGAAATAAGATATGTGAAAATCAAGTGATTACGGGAAAAAATGGAAAGGAAGAAAACCTTCCAAGTACTAATGGCAACCAGTAATTCGGGTGAAACTTGTAATCAAGAAAAGATATGATACATCCAAGCAACTCATATGCTCACTTAAATAGAGCACATTTCAAGCATCATAATTATTGAGAAAAACAAAAGGTGGACTAAACTGAAAACTAGACACAAAAATAAATAAAACAAAACTTTCCAAGTTAGATAGAACCAATGCAGAGGAAGACTAGCAGTGGCCAAGATAACCTTTTTTTGCTTGTACCAGTCCAAACCGTGAGAATTACAGTTTGAAGAAAGATCATAATTTGACACAACATAATACCGTTAGAGGAGAAAAATCAACAAACACTCAGGCTGACTAACTTACCATGCGAGGCGTCTCCGGAGGAGGCCTGTAAGGGCATGTAAAGGGTTCCCCTGTTACAAAAGGGTGTTTTGAAGCCTGCATACAAACGAGTTGTCACTCTTTCTGTCCACTGTTTTAGTTTATCATGCATCACAGCAAAGCTATGAGTAAGAGATTAAAAAAAGACTGTTGCTAATTGGAACCATTTGAACAACCTGAAAAGGAGACCATCGTTTTGCAGGATCGAACTCAACAAGTCCTCTCAAGAAATCAATCAGAGCTAAGCGTATTTGACTTTCTGTTTCATGATAAGAGAACAGCAGCCATCAGCAACTTTTTGGAAATTTAAAGAGAACCTGTCCTACAATCTGATGCAATAAATATTAAGAATAACCTTTCAAGATATCTTCCGGAGCCAGATTCTTTCTGTAAGGATAGTTAGTTACAATCGCCTCGAGGTTCATATGGTGGAAATACTCCTTTCCTATTGATGGCTTTTTCAACTCTCTCTGAATAGAAACCAGCAATTACCACATGAATAGGCTAACAAGAAAACTACGGTAAGTTATAGAAAGGGGGGAAAACAGGTTAAGCAAAAACATATAAAATCCTTCTCTACAGATGGTAGTACCAAAGGGAAAGAACATATGAAGATTTGACCAACTTTTTCTTTACTGATTTTCCTCTTCCAATAGTACAAGAAGAAAACTTACTGCCTCATACTCTTCCACCGTCAATGCTTGGTATGCACTTGTGCGACCCAAGGACATACCGCCATTTTCTACCTCATGGACACTCCCAATGCACTTAAAGAACTTATTAGCATTTTTTGCCTCCTTTAGGATGTAATCAGGTGGCTGTCCTCTACAACATTTCAATCAGACATAAAAAAAGCTTTTACAAAACATTGCAACGACACTAAAAGCATGAGAACCAAACCATGCTTTTCACAAGCTAATGTAACTCATAAACATGCCCTTATACTAAGTACAAATATACAAAAAGAACAAAAGCACCAAGAAACAATTACACCATGTCTTTCATAATTAATGACATTGAAAACAGGAAGAAGTACGAAAGAAAGATTGTAGAAAGATCTAGAATCTCAAATTCACGGTAAAGTCACCCCTTACATTAATTCTGATGCTGATGTAAATAGAATAATCACATGGCAAATAGGTTAATGCATCCGATACTAAGCTACTTCAACCACAGTTTTGAACTATTTTATAACATGTGTACGTAGAGCAATAACAAATCCAGTTACTTAAACAGTTAAGTCCAGAATTTACACCACACAAACATACTCTAACATGCATGTTCCATATTCTTGACGGTGTAGATGTCACAAGTGCATGTTGTAATCCTAAGGAAAATTACACAGGAGTTTTTACCATACAGCACGGTCTCTCAAAGTGTCCATACATAAAACTAAATAATAGGATAAGACGAACAAAAACTGTTAATGGTCAACAGAAAGTTAATTCATGATGAGAAGGGGAAAAAAACACAAACAAACAGAGTCCATCCCTAGGAAGATCAAAGATCAGAAAAGCCTAACATGAAGCATGTAAAATATTCTTTAATGGGGGTTCATGTATATAAATTTTCAATTGGGAGGATTGTTTTACAAATTTGTGTTGTTTTCTGTTACTTTGTGAGTACTGATGAAAAGAAACTTAAGCAATATGCTCATGATGTTTAACTTAAGCAGAGGAGTTGGAAAGCCATTCTCAGTTGGTTATTGCTATGATCATCACGGTATAACAAATGCTAAGTAGTCTTTATTTTAGGCTTGGTTTTATTTGTCTCGTAGATTCTCTAGGTTTATAATTTATGTACTGGTTGGCCTATCTGTAAGACCTTTTACTCTCAATAAAAGAATAAGCAAAGAATTAAGTCAATTTATGTTTTACGAGATTTGAGATTTCTCTCTAACTAGAACTCAAGGTAGCCTACTCCCTTTGAAGAGTTGCAAACACAGGCAAGACAAGGGGCAAGAAAAAGCCAAATCTAGGCCATCGCCCTGTGATGCAATACTATCTTAACACAGTGGTAGCGGATTCAGTCGCCATGGGGGATGATTTAGAGTCTTGGTTACAGCAGATAGAGGATGCCATGAGCAAACAAGATTCCAAGATTACTGCTACCATCAACAAGCTGGAATCCAACATCACAACTGCTATTGCAATTGAGACTCAGATGTAAGTCCAGTTTCAGGAATTGCTTGCCTCTCTACAGATACAACCACCACCTGCTGCCTCTGTCGAACATAACATACCACCGCCGCGGCCTCCTTCGTTTTCCCCTTATGTCCACACCAACAACAAAACTCTGCCACCACCACCCTCTTCCCCAGTTATCTTCAATCAATAGTTGCGCCATCATGATTTACCACGTGCTGCAGGTCATCAGGTATGGTCCCTCATTTTTCTAAACTGGAATTTTCGACTTATGACGCACTACTGACCCATTGGCTTGGTTGTATTGCTGCGAGCATTATTTTGCACAGCAGCAGACCCCAACTAATGAAAAAGTGGGATTGGCTAGCCATCACATGCTGAATGAAGCCAACTCTGGTGCACGCAAAAACATCTAAAAGGAATACCCTACTGAGAAGATTCCGTCGTCTCTGCTGCCTTCGATTTGGCCAGTCCCGGGGGCAGCAACCCAGTTGAAGAATTTTCAACCATGTGCCAAACTGGTACTGTCAAGCAATATCAGCAACAGTTTCAAGAAAATTTAGCTCGTGCCGCCCACAAACTTCCTGAGGAGGAACATGTTGATTTCTTTATTGCCGGTTTGGATGAGAGAAGCTGATGTTGAGATGGCTGAGCCGTCAGATTTGGATACTGCAATGACTCTTGCAAGGGCTTGTGAAAGGAAGCTGCACCATCAACAACAGAGTGCACTATTGGTAGATGAAGTGGCAGCTCTCGGCACTGGCCAGTAACAATTGTCACTTTCCGTTCTCGAGCTCGAGGGCAAGCTCATTTTCCGGGAGGGGATGATGTTAGAATAGATTTGGTTTTATTTGTCTCCTAGATTCTCTAGGTTTACAATTTATGCACTTGTTGGACTCTACTTATAAGACCTTTTATTCTCAAAAAAAGACAAATTAAAGAAAGTCAATATGTTTTATGAGATTTGAGATCTCTCTCTAACAAAACTCAAGGTAGCCTACTCCCTTTGAAGAGTTGCAAACATAGGCAAGTCAAGAGGCTAGAACAAGCCAAATCTAGGCCATCGCCCTGTGATGCAATCCTATCTTAACAGTTAACACTTTTCATGGTTCCCATTTAGCTTTGGGGTGTAACATGTTTTCTATTCTTTCTAAAGATGCTCTTCTAGATGATAAAGATTCTTTTATCAAGAAAGCAACAGTATATAAAGTAATTATCTTATGGTTCTTTATTCTGTAATAAACAATTTATATACCATGAAAACAGAAAAAAAAAAGGTAAAGAAAAAATAACACACATCAAACATTAAAGAAATGTAAGAGAATTATTCACAAAATATTGCTCAGCAAATAGATGCTTGCTTGCTGGAATAACCCAGAATAACCAATCGAATGAAACTTACCCAAGTATTTGAATCATTCTTCTCAAAAGGTCAAATTCCGAAGCGCCAGGGAACAGTGGCAATCCTAGAAACAATTCAGCAACTATGCACCCAAAGGACCACATGTCTATGGCAGTAGTGTATCTGAATGGATCAAGGATCCCACAACAGTAAAAAAGCACGAGTGCAACTAGATTGATACCAAGATACTTACAGGGTCAAATGAAATAATGGACCCCTATAATGCTTCTATCCCAAGATAAATCTCACTAACATATTCATGCAACTAGTTCGCATTCACGGTCACAAACAGATTACAAAAGTTCGCATTCACGGTCACAAACAGATTACAAATTGGAGCTAAAGCAGCTGTCTTTTTCAGCAAAGATAATTCGTAGATGTGCAATTTCAGAGTGTTCAGCTCCAAAGACATTTGTAATCAAGATCAAAGCAAATGCAATTCCACAAGCCCTTGCCATCAACCATACAGACATAAAATCATCCTATCCATAAAAGTTAAGAGTTGTATTGACCCAAAAAACTTATCAAGCTATTCTCCATCCAACATAGCAAATCCACAATCACATAATCCTGCCGCCTCTCAAAATCTGTGGAAAATCAAAATAAGGCCATTCCCACCATCCTCACTAAAATGCAGGATCTATCCAACCTTGCCCCACTCCTTTACCTCTCAGAAACAAGAACAAACAAATGAATGATTCCTGCACATAATTTGTGAACAAATCAAGCCTTATTGAAAAACTGCAATAGCATCAATTCTGTACATTCTTAATGATAATATGACTTTTCAGTGTAATAATTAATAGCTACCTGCATGCACCTATAAAAGTTCAGATGCTTTAGTTGCTTAGAATTTCGTCATGTATGCACATATTCAAATATCTTCGAGCAATAACTTAAAGGCAAGAGGTTGAATAATGTTATAATTTGTGTTAGAAGGATACTGATATCCTAAGAGCACTTCAGGAGATCGATAATAACGGCTCTGCAGAAATGAAAATATGTAAGACCTTCCATCCAGTGATGAAATAAAAAGGGGTACAGCAAAAGTACAGTAGATGGAAAACCTGAATGTAGGAGTAAACTGTATGATTCTCCATGCATGCTGACCCAAAATCAATTATTTTAATTTCAGCTGGCTTCACACTAATAGATCACAGCGACATAATTAATAATAAAAAAAAGTTATTAAAATCTGAGAGAAAACATAGATCAGAGGTAAAAATTCACCTTGTGCACAGAAGAATGTTTTCTGGCTTTAGATCACAGTGGATTATCCCCGCATCTTTCAACAGAGCCAGCCCACGTAAAATCTTTTATTGAGAAAAAAAAAAATTAGAGAAGGGAATAAGAATAGAAGTCAACAAACTCAAAGCACGGAAGAAACTGAAAGTCACGATACCTGCTTGGAGAACAACTGGACAATGCTTAATGACAACCCCCTAAAGTGATTTATCTTGATAAGCTCATACCTGAAAATTGTAGAAATCTTAATCATATGCTTCCAAAAAAAGGTAACACAATGTACAGTTAAAAAGGGTAAAAAAATAACACAAGGTGCATCTCATCAAACAAACAGCTACCATGATTCTCTTTGAATTGGACAAAGAGATCAGAAATAAGCAAGTTTTACAACTCACAAATTTGTATCAAGCAATTCGAAGCAAATGCATAAATGTCGCTGACAAACGAAGTAATCGTAAATACGAACAATATGGTGCTTATCCTCAGGATCATACTTCTTGTTTAACTGTAGACAGCAACAATGGAGAAAATAATCAGAAATTTCAGTAGTGATATTACTAATGGAGCTAGAGATGAAGTTAAATTCAAATTTTTAATTACCGTAGTCAAGATAGATACTTCAACTAGAGCCTGCTGATAGTAAGCAGGTTGATTTTTAATTATCTTCACTGCAACAAAGCTGTTTGTATCAGCAACCCAACATTTTGCAACTTGTCCAAAAGTTCCATGGCCAAGAACATCTTTGACTATGTACCTGCAAAAGTGATAAATAAGTGCACATAAAATCAATTTCAACCATCAAGCAAAGCACAATTTGCAGTTGGATTCATACGGACTATATACGTGCTGAATAAATACGGCAGAACTTCAAAATAAGGAGAAAGTAAACAGTTATAAGAAAAAAAGTTGTTCCATGTACAGAATTAGTATCTGTCACTGTACTGGAGCGCGGAAACAAGCTCATTAATTAAGGACAATATGATGGTTCAAGTGTACGAATGGATATTAATGGTTCAAATGAACATGCAGGCAAAACAGTAACATCATTTCACAGCCCATACCCTTGTTTATCAACATTAACACAACAGTATGCATTGCCTTCTTTGTAAGAGAAAATTTACTGACAGTTTAATAGCCTCTTTCACTTCCTTTTGCTTTCCTGTTTCACATGATTCTGTATGTTCCCTAACCTTATCCGGAATCCAACATTTGACAGCCATAGACAGGCATATGCAAGATATTCTCAAGTCAGTCCCAGAAACACATTCTCAATCTCTAACATTAATTTTACCAACAAAAATATCACCTTTACACTTTTGTGCACATAAACCACCAAACATCCCAGGATACACAGCCCTGTGTCCAACCAGAAAAAAAAGAAGAGCTCCAGAAACATTAACCAAAATGAAGAATAGGAAGGTGAGGAAAAACTAACCTTTTCTCTGTTTCCAAGTTGACCAATGCATAGTTCACAGCCAGAATAAGGTCTGAGTTCACATTATCAAGGCCATCATTCAGAACTCCAATTGATGGACTTGTTAGATATCTTTTTGGATTTAATTCCTCTGAATACTTAAATTGTGGATTGCATATTTGATATGTCTCAACTATGTCTTTTGTCAATCTTGCCACCAACTGCACAGTTAAAATCAATCAATAAGCATAACGAGCAGCCTAACATAAGTTCATTTAAAGGCAAGCCAATCAGCATTTTCTAATATGGTCAACAAATTTGATACCAGCAAGTTAAATAATTCATGGCAGTTCAAATACAGAACCCAGAAGGGAAAAAGAGACAGAAGAACCAATTTTCCAGCCATTTTTTGAGCCTTGACACGATTCAAAAGAAAAAAAAAATGCCTTCCAAAATATACAGTAAAATTTTAAAGTTCAATTTATCTAAAGTATCGTGGAAAATCCACTCCAACATCTTGTAATTGTTGCGGACTAAATGATAACAAGGCTCCCACACTGCTACCTACCTCTTGCTAGCATGAAGAAGACAAATAAAAGGAAAGGCAACGCTCTGGAGGTAGAATTATCTTCTCATACCTTGTTGGAACATTTGCGTAAAATGATAACAAGGCTCCCATACTGCTAGCTACGTCTGGCTAGCATGAAGGAGACAAATAAAAGGAAAGGCAACGCACTGGAAGTAGAATTATTTTCCCGTACAGAAGACTTGCTTAAACTATGTTGACTATCTATTTCATCCTATTTCATCTGCATCTTATATGCATGACAGTTCTGGATTGCCTTGATAGCCTTTCTGATAGCATACATGCACCTTGGTGCTTGGTGGCCACATCTATGAGCATCAACCACTTGTTATCTAATCTAACATAAATAGTATGTCCTTGACAAGTGGTGATTCATGTCGAGGCATGTTCTATTTACTGTCCTAAGAGTAACGGCAGATGGGGTGAAGGAGTACCACCAACAGGAGTTGATTTTCTAACATCAAATTCATCTTGGACATGATTTTATTGTGTTACTAAATGGAAACCTTACCAATTACAGTCAGAGATCTGAACAGATTGAATTAGCCACAACTACTCTCACTGATTCATTAAGTTTTATTGATGAAAAAAGCCAAAAAAAAAAAGAACTCCAAAGTCCATGGCCAACAAGGATAGGCTTCCTACCTACTGACATTTCATAGATTTGTTCCTCTTACAAAAACAGGAAAGAACCCACGAGTCAAATCTTGCAAGTAAATCGAAAGCACAAGGATTTATGACGTGCAAGGAATAGACTGAATTGTGTAATTCTATCAATTTCCTTTAGTTTTCTATTCTTTTTGGGTTGCTATGAGGGATCCACTGCACTGACTCTGAGAAAAATGTGAGACTGCTGAAATATCAAACTAGGAATAAAAAACAAGAAAGTAGCAATTAATCTCCATGACCAAGGCCTCAAGATTTCATAATCAGAAGGATTACTCAGAAGAACAGAATCTGTACATACAAAGACATCATTAAGCTCCAGTTTTAGAGATAGAAGTGATAAATGGATCGGAGTTTCTGGGAAATCGTTTGATTCTAGCAGTTTTCACTTTGAAGGCTGAACACTGTGAAGCATGGATTTCTTCCATCCTGTCGTCCACAAGACAGTTTGCTAGTGTCCAACCCAGAACAGTAATAACAAATCACATCATGCTTCCCTACAGAAAAACTCTCTCTCAAACAAAACCCCAAGAGTTAATGATAGGCATATTCATCTTCCCCTGAAAATACTAGTGATAAGAAAGTCAATCTACTTAATATACAACGGACATCATCATAATGCTGGATGCATTATGCGGCACTCCTTCCTAAAACAAACATTTGTAGTTTCTCCAAGACTCCTCCAAGTCCAAAACAATTTATCAGAGTTACTGACTTCAATACAAACAAGAACCTCCTCTCCGAACCTATGTAGCACCAAATCCTTAAAGTCCTAAAACCTACAAATACCAAAAAAAAAAACGAAAACCCACTAAAAATGCTCATTATTCCATACCCAAACTAAACCTACTTCCCATTTCCACGATGAAACACAAGCAATAGCATCAATCAAACCAAGGACGCCATAACAAAAACAACAAAAGGAAAATACTTACAGGCTTTCTGACAACGACTCGCAAAGCTTGAGACTTTTTCACCGAATTCCCATCAGCAGAATAGACCCCAAATGCCAGCTGACTCGGCTGCCAGCGGCCCAGTGATTCGTCTTCCAATTCTTGCGATTCATTTGGGCCAACTTCATCCATTCTCCCAAACAGCAGACACCAATACCACACCACCAAAAATCAAAGACCTAACCCCAGCTCCTTCTCCATTCGATATGCTCCCCCCTCAACAAGCAAAGCAGCCACAGGAAACTACAAAAATCCCACACGAAACGACACTCACCCAGGAAGAAAAAAAAAAAAAAACCCCTAGTTGCTTGATTGCATGGGTGATGACCAATTAATCACCAAAACCCAGTTGCCCGCAGTTTGGTGATTATCGAATTGGGGGTTTAGTTAAGGAAGAAAACTCCAACGACCCACCACCAGCGGATTCCAATCCCATGTCTCTTGTTCTTTTCATTTATTCAACTCAACTCCCACGCTAAGTCAAACCCACAAGAACGAATTTCCACTTGATCCATATATACACACCCACCTCCTAAACCTAAACCCTCACCCTCTATCTATCTATAAAGATCAATACTCTTCTCCTTAAGATTCAATCCAATGTGTTACTATGAACGAACACATCCAGAAATTGAGAATGCCCAAGTAACCAAGGAAGATCAAATGTTTTTCTCCTTTTTTTTTTGAGAGAGTGTTTGTTTTATAACTTCAATAAGGAAATAATGAGATGATAAGTGTGCATAATATAGCAAATAATATTATTATATTACTACCAAGTGAAACGAAAGTGATCAAAAAATATGAATAAAGACAGGATTAGGGGTGATATGGAAAGACAGAGAAAGAGAAAGAAATAGAGATAATATATATACTGGGGAAATCGGTATCTCCTGCCTGTTGTTTTGTTGCTTTTGTTACATTTTTACCCCGCTTCATCACGTTTTACCCCTTAAATTTTTCGACAAACTTCAGTAACCCCTCGAAATAAAAATAAATCGTTATTTGACCCCCTAAATTTTATTATTCATCAGTTCAACACTTCTTGTTGGACCAATTACGTTACGTTGACAGAAGTAATGGTACCATGGATGACCATCACATGGCAAATATTCTGACCATTCAATAAGTTTTTGCAAAAACAAAGCATGACATATTTATATACAAAAAAGTCACTGATGTGCACGAATTGCATACAGCGCATACTGTCGTCTTTTGGTCTTGCATTCATCATTTATTCATGCATTTAGATGTTAAACCACTTCTTTTCATGTTAAATCTATCTTTCATTACCCTTGGTTGCTTTCAGGTGCAATTTGGCGTAATTTGGAGCTTATTTGGCGATTTTTAGTTCAGCAGCGCCGCTGCCTGCAGTAACAGTCCATACAGCCAATAGCGTCGCTGTCGACAAGGAACTCTAATCCAGAATATTATTTTGGATGATTTGCACCTACAATCTAGGAGAGTGCACTTGGACACTCCTTCTTCGGAAAGAAGACTATTTTTGCCACTTTTATGAAGATTACTTATTCTCCAAGACTTAGGGTTTTATTGAAGACTTGAGCTATATAAATAGAGAAAAGACAAAACCCTAAAGGAGACGTTGGCTACAACTTTGAAGTCGGCAAAAGAAGTTCTGAAGGCTAGAAGAAAAGTGATTGTTTTTAGGTTATTATTGTTAGCATGTCGACAACACTTTCTTTTATATTTTTATCTTTCTCCATGAACTAATTCTTCTATCTAGGTTCAAGGGATGTAGCTACGGTATGATGTTTAACTTATAATTCAATTTCTGGTTTCTTTCAATTTGTTCTTTCCTTGATTTGATATAGAGAGCTTAACAGTGTCTGCGGCTTGATCACCCTCAAACACTATCTTAGACACCTTAGTGACGCACCTAACGGAAAAACTAAGAACTCAGACCGTTCTATATCGGGCCTCTGCCTTACCAATTGTCGAAAGACATTTTTAGGGTAGTTGAGGATAACAGCGCCTGGCACAGCGACACTGTGCCCTAAGAAAGAGCTTTACTAACGAAAGCAGGTTGTTCCAGAACTAGGGTAGGTTTATATCCACATGTGACAGTAGTTGTAAACACTTTAGGTCAGGTAGCCCTTCAAGGTAGGCGAATTAAAGCACCAGAATATTGAATCGTAGTTATACAACGACGCTGTAGTTAACCCCGAACAACCTAGGTCTCCATCCATTGCGTTTTCCTCCTAATCGACATCACTCTCTTATTTTCTGATCTGTTGCTTGATTAATTCTGTTCACTATTTCACTTTCTTTTATTTCTTGTTATTTACTTTATTTGTCTTTTATATTTTGGATCACTATTCTCAAATCACTATCGGTTATTTACTTTTGATTGTTTATAGTCTAATTGATCTAGAGCCTGAGGTCAGTACTGTATCGCAGTTCCAGTGATTTGACCCTGTTTACTACAGTAACGCTGTGCACTTGCAGCCGGTTTTGCACGAACAGTCACGAGAGCTATTCTCTCCTAATTTTCTCTCTCTAAAATTTTCTCAAGAAATCTAGTTCTTAACAGATCTTTTGGGCAAATATCCTCGTGGTTGTCTTGGTTTTTCAATTCTCCTTCTTTAAATCCAAAACCATTATAATTTGAGAATCAATCTTCAATTCCTTTTCAGTGTCTATTAGCGTGGGTGCTTCTGCGCCCTCACCTTTAGATCAAAATGGGCTATTTTGTTAAAAATCTTCTCTGGTCATGGATTTGAGTTGTGTTGATGTGCTTCTTAATTTTGCTTCTATGAGTCTTAAGGGCAAATGGCGGCATTAATCGCGACTACACCAACCATAGCAGACCCGTCTTCACCTGTTTCACCAGTGGAGTCAAGTCATGGCAATTTTGTCGTGCCTCCTTCTGCTCCAAGTTCGACTTCGAATTTGAATCTTGTGAGTATTTCTAATGATATGCCTCCTACTAATTCCTGGTTCATCTTTGTATCGTCTATCTGTTGATTTTGTTCAACTAGTTTTCAGTGATGATAGTTCAACTTTGAAAATCCCTACTGATTTGATAGCCATTGGGCGTAAGAAGTATTCCTTGTGTTTGGTTGGTCAATTTCTTGGCACTGCTCCAAAACTTGGTATGATCTCTGCAATTTTAAACAAGCTCTGGTGTAGATCTGGATTAATTTCTGTTGCAATTTACTAGGATGATCTATTTCTTATTCAATTTCTTGATGAATCCTCTCTTTCTCGAGCTCTTTTTGGGGGGCCCTGGCATGTTGGAGGATTCCTTTGATGTTACGACAATGGAGCCCAAAGATTCAAAAACTTGATACGTTTGCATCTACGTTCCCAACCTGGATTCAATTGCATAATGTTCCATTTAAATTGCTCACTAAGGAGGCCATGAGTTATATTGCTAGCGCCATGATGTGCGATCTAAAATTACGCACTTTTTACGATAATTTTGAATGGCTTTTACTATGTATTCTTGGACAATTACGTGTATAATCTTTATATTATTGTGTTTTTTCATGCATTGTGTTAATTAGTACTTCAATATTGCTAATTAAGTGTTTTTTATCAGGAATAAATCATTTTTATTGAAGAATGGAAGCCCTTTAGCCAAGTTTGGAAACCAGGCCCAATTTAGGAAACTTTATGCAGTGAGCACAACTCAGTATTTTGAAGATTGTGGGAAATCTAGATATTGAGTGAAACCAATTGGAGACAAAACTAGACTTTCTAGAACTTTCCATGGATATAAAATTCATATTTTTTGGATGTGTCTACAAGGAGTAGTAATTATTAAAATCCAGCCCAAGATCCAGATTTTTCTATGTCGACCCAGGCCTAGTGTTTTAATCATATATCGAGCTACAAGAGTCCAATTGAGGAGAGCTTTATATGTGCAGAAATCTGAGAGAAGAATCGAGAACTTTGTAGAAGAGCCCAACACCCAGTTCGGACTTCTTCTAGTCGCATAGTGCCATGCAAGTTTCGGGTCAGAAAACAGGCAAAATTGCAACTTGGAGTGCAAGTAAAGAATTCTATTCCTATTCAAAGAAGGAGACCTCTTGCCGACTTCCAGCACCCAAATCACTATAAATACACGCCTTGGGGCATCATATTCTAAGCCTTTTAGCCAAGTTTGGAAACCAGGCCCAATTTAGGAAACTTTCTACAGTGAGCACAACTCAGTATTTTGAAGATTGCGGGAAATCTAGATATTGAGTGAAACCAATTGGAGACGAAACTAGACTTCTAGAACTTTCCATGGATATAAAATTCATATTTTAGGACGTGTCTACAAGGAGCAGTAATTATTTAAATCCAACTCAAGATCCAGATTTGTTGTGCCGACCCAGGCCTAGTATTTTAATCATATATCGAGCTACATAAGTCCAATTGAGGAGAGCTTTATATGTGCAGAAATCTGAGAGAAGAATCAAGAACTTTTTAGAAGAGCCCAACACTTAGTTCGGACTTCTTCTAGTCGCATAGTGCTATGCAAGTTTCTAGTAAAAAAACAGGCAAAATTCCAACTAGGAGTGCAAGTAAAGAATTATATTCCCATTCAAAGAAGGAGACCTCTTACCGACTTCCAGCACCCAAACCACTATAAATACACCCCTTGGGGTGTTATATTTGGGAGGCAGAAGTTAGAGGGCGAAGCTCTGCCGAATTGTTTAGGTTTTAGGTCACACACACTAGTAGGCTTAGGGTTTCTACTCTTTTGGATCCTCTAGGTGGTGCCGAATTCCTCATCCAATTTCAGGGATTATTCCCCTCAATAATTCAACGTTTTTCCAACAAGATTTGAAGGTTTAAGTCACAAAATCACCAATACAGAAGGCAGCAGAAATCGCCACCAGAGGAGCACAAGTCGACGCCACAGAAAAGCAACCCAATCCGGCTAGCCGACTTCTCTACTCCCTCTCTTGATCGATTTTCTTTCTATTTATTTGTTTAATTGATGAATTCTTGTGAGATATTGATTAATTGCTATTTTATTATGAGGAACTAATTCTTTAATCTAGGATTAGGGATATAGCCAATTACTTCTATGGTTTTATTAATTATGGATTGAGTTTATTGAATTATTTGTCTTGATTGTTCAATCTATGTGTGCCGAATTATATATCTACTTTATATCAATTATTACTGATTGCAAGATGCGAGAGCTGCGTGATTTATATGATAATACCTAGAAGAACATAGATTGATTGATGCTAAACATGCGAGAGCGGATAGTTTCTTAGGGCTTTATTGATTAATGAATTTATATTGATGCTAGGCTATGCGAGAGTTAGGTAGTAATCTTTGCTGAATATTTGATTCAATATGCGAGAGCTGAGAGTTAAGACATTAGAAACAATTGCCCACTGTGAACACCCAAATTTGACCCGTGATTTATTCTATTATTTTGGATTATGAATGTGTTTATGTTTTTGATTGATGAGATGATTTAATTGTTGGCATGGATATATTTGTGATTTAATATGGTAGAATAATTGTGACACCTGGGGGTCGATGAGGGCGGGAAGTGTACGCCGGTGCCGGGATGAGCATGGACAAGGAGCGGCTTCTGGCAGGCTTCTCGACGGAGGGGCACATGAATGAATCGAATCCACACAGGAAGAGGAGAGATCTTGAGACTGTGTAGGAATGGGGCTGCACAGTTGGGGCGATTTTGAAATTATACGGGTATGGGACTGTATAATTAAGAATAGCTCAAATGAAGAAAATTCGAGGTTGTACAGGTATGGGACTGTACAATCGAGAATAGCTTAAACGGTTTGATGGGTACTAACTATATCAACAAGGTGCACCTACCTTTTCGGTGCTCATTCCATAAGAACTCCATAGTTAAACGTGCTTGACTTGGAGCAATTCTGGGATGGGTGACCTCCTAGAAAATTTTTCCCGGAAACATGCGAGTGAGGACAAAGCATGTTGGAAAGGTCCCGTGTTGGTCTGTAGTGACAGTCGACAAACTGGGACGTTACAATAATGGTGTTCTATTTGTTTTTTTTATCCTTTATTATTTATTTAATTTTGGGTTAAAAATAGATATTAAGTCTGGGCTAATAAAATATGGATCCTCCAATAATAGCAGCCCATTTAAACACATTGCCTGCAACCTAATTTAATCCTAATTTTCGTGCAATTTTAGAATTAAATATATATTTTGCCTATTTTGTAGTTGATAAAAAAGAAAAGTAGTAGAGTGGGATGTAGGCCCAAAAGTGCCTGAGAGGGGATGTGTGAATTAGGCTTTTAAACTTTTTCGGATAGCGAGGATCTAGTTTTTGTAAAACCAAAATCGGGTAAGGCTCGGTGAAGGTTTTAACACAAGAACAAGAATAAAGTAAGGAAAGAAAAGCTAACACAAGAGATTTACAGTGGTTCCCCCTCATCAGGTACCTCCACTAGCTAAAGGTTCCTTCCTTTAGGATTTCAAATACTCACTATACTTAGGTTTTTACGGGTTCAACCTTAACCTTTATAAGCACAAGCTTTTCTAGGCCAAGCTCAAACCTTTACAAGCTTTTCACAAGCTAAGCTCTAACCTACCCTCAAATCCAATCCTAGACTTGAGTACCTAATAAATCTAATCCAAGATTTGCTTACAAACTACCATTTGAATGTGTTTAGAAATACAAGCAGAAAAATCAGATTTTGAAACCATAATTGTAAGCACAAGTATGAACTCAAATTTTGCACAATAACTGGGATAGTTTTCCAGAGGTGTTATGGACCCTCTTTATAGCATCTGAGTTGGGGGAAAGTTGCTGCAGCGGCTCTTTGAACTCCTAGTTGACTTCAGATAATAATTACTCCAAATTGAGACCATTGCGCCATGTCAATTCCTTAGTTGCAAAGTGTTGGCCCAGAAAAGGCTAAGAAGGGGGGGGGGGGGGGGGGGTTGAATTAACTTTTCCTCTTTTTCGAGTTTTTTGTGATTTGGCTCGACACAGAAGCCAAATGTGAAACTTGAATGAAATGCGAAGATAAATGCAGGAAAGCAAAGAACACAAGCAATTTATAGTGGTTCCCCACTCAGGAGTACTTTCACTACCTAAAGGTCCCCCCTTTAGGATTTCTAAACTATCCACTAATTTGACTTTTACAGACGAGCCAAATAACCTATGGTACACAAGTTTTTACGGGATGAACTTGCTAAACCTAACCCAAAGCTGAACCTAGCTTTGTCTAGCCAACAAGATTATCCCCTAATCCTGCTGATTACAACATTTCCCAAGGCAAAGCTTCAAGAGTGACTCACTCAAGAAGTTACACAAATCAAGCACAAAGAATATCTCTCAAGATAAGCTCTTTTCTCAACTTAGAATCTCTTGAATGGCTAGGTTGATTTGCTCTGAGGCTTCAACTTAGAATCTCTATTTATAGATTCTAAGGATGGGGAGGAGTGTCTTCCAACAGCTAGATTGCTTCCAGGTGGCGCGCAAGTTGACTTCTTTCTTCAATTAAGAACTGACAACATTTGGCTGTTGGCTGAACTATAACTGGTAATTACTTGGGCAGAAATTGTTCTTTAAATCTTCAAAAAATATCCCCAAAAATGAAAGTGAGGACCACCAGCTCATTGAGGCATGAAAGAGGGTGTGAGGACCACTTTTCTGACCGTTAGTTGACTCTTGGAGGCCAAGTAAATCCGTTGCTTTAATTGCACAAAAGTCAGCTACATTTCGGGACCACTTCTCCAACTGCCCAGACAGTGACGTTTTGATTCGACGGAAAAGCCATGCTGAAGCCAAATCTTCACGGTATTTGGTTTCTGCCAGAAACCGAATTTTCTGCAAATGCTTAAAACACACAAAGGCTTTCCATACTGTTTGTTAATCATCAAAATAATAATATAACCATTGAATAATCATCAGAAATATACTAAACAAGATTAGTCTTAATTAATTACTTAATTAAGCACTTAACACATGTTTAAGCTAACATCTCCTCCTTTTTTATGATGACAAACCTGTTGTCTATTTTTTCATTAAAACAGTGGTTAGAAATAATTTAACCGGATAAGCAAAACTCCCCTTGTTTTAAAGCATAATTCAAGAAAATTTTAATGCATTCATTTGGCTCGAATTTTCAGCCAAATGCTCCCCCTACGTATATGTATCGTATACTAAAAATGCTAAAGGCTTTTTGCCAATAGCTCCCCTGCATAAGAGCACAGTATACAAATTTCTCTTGTATGATTTCATACACAAATTTCACACAAGTATCCCTGCAAAGAAATCCCCAACATATCATTTGGCTTAACCATCAACCAAATACAACAATATACGCACATGAGTCTTTCCTGCAAAAATTATTTGGCTTTCACATCAGCCAAATCTATTAACATTATAAGCTCATCGACATTTGGCTATTCCACAAAGCCAAATTTTGTTCCCTGCATAAAAATTGCATACACAATATATCGCAGCAACAGAAGAACAAGTATCAAACAACAACATTTATCTCCCCCTTTTAACATCAATAAAAACAAATAAGATTCAAAGGAGCATCATAGATAGCATCATATAACCAAATATCCAAAAGCAAAGCCAAATATTCGACTTACAAACCATATAAAAGTAGTAGTAAAAAGTAGAGTACTTATGCAAAAATAGATAAAAGAGTACTTATGGAGAATGCAATGCATGACCTAAAGCATCAGATCTGTTGAGCATCATTCATCATCAGAAACATCTTTAGAGAGGGCTGCAGAGATTTGGTTAAGCTTTTCAAAGATCTTCTTCTGAGATTTCTTCATTTGGCTGCGGATAGAGCTCATTTCACCTTTTAGCTCACTGATCTCGCCCTTTAGAGTAGTCACTTGCTCTGAAACATCACCAATTTTCAAACCCTTTCCAACAGATTTGGTCACAGAATACTCACCATCAGGATTTGGCTTAATAGACATTTTAGCCAAAGTATCAGAATCGATCTTCTTGAGGACAATTGGGTTATCAGCAAGAGTAGGAGTAATCTTCAGTTTCTTGGCCAAAAGAGTGATCAGAGAACCATGAGAATGCTCTTTATAGAGTGCCATGTGATGAAGGATGAGAGTACCAAAGCATATAGAGGACTTCTTGATGAGGCAAGCCAAAATCCATTAATCAAGTTTCTTGATCACTGTCCGAGAGTTCTTCCTTGGCATGATAACCCGAGTCAGTGTATACATCAGATGAAACACCCGTGTCCCAATTTAACAATAAAATACCAAACTCAAGGAAATTACCAAAATACCCCTGAAACCCGGGACACGAAAATCAATATCAAAAACAATATCCAAAATCCTCAATAAAACGAGATGTCAAGATGAACATAATAATCCGGCTTAACAAGCCACAAATCAACCCGGCATCCTGCCGAAACATCATCAAANGTAGCCAATGACTGCTTCCTCTGCTCGGCTGCCCGAGCCTCCTTCCCTAATATCTGAACTCTCTCAGCATCGAAAGCAGCGGCACAAACTGCCTCCCAAGTCTTGTGCCCTCCACCAGCCACAGCCATCGCTATCTCAGTACGTAAGCCGTTAACAAACCGCCTACACTTGGTCAACTCATCGGGCACAAACTCCCTAGCATAAGAGAGAAGAATGCAATACCGGATCCTGAAAGCTGATACAGTCTCATCTAGACCCTGCTTCGCCTCAAGAAACTGCTTCTTCTGCTCCTCCAGAAAACCAACAGTAAGAAACTCCTTGTAGAATCTCTCCTTGAAATCCTCCCAAGGCATCTCCACAGGCTTCGGTAGATTGACCACAAGATCCTGCCACCATGACAAAGCATACCCAGTGAACTTATGTGCAGCTAATCGAGCCCTCTACTCAGGTGCACAGGTGAACTTCTCTAGAACATTCTCCACCTGGCGAAACCAATCATCAAACTCCTTGACGTTACCCCCTTCACCTCTGAATTCCTTCACAGCAGACTTATCCATATGTTTGTACCCACTCTCCATACCATCTGCTGCAGCAGGCGCCACCGGCTGGCCACCCTGCTGCTGCTGCTGAAACTGCTGGAACTGCTGCCACTGCAGAAAAGCCTGATATTGCTGGAATGCTGGGTTCACAACCGGTGGTACAACATTCTGTCCTCCACCACCTGCAGCATTATTCTCTGGTGCATTATTGTTCCCCTGACCATCGGGAATCTGCATCACCGACACATTGTCGGAGACATGAGTAGCGGCATCATCCTCAGCATTGTGCTGTCCCTCGTGATCCATATCGACGCCTATATGAATGCAAATGAGTCAAAAACACTTTTTGAGTCATAAATCCGGAAACAGGCTTAAACACAGAAATCACTTTGAAAACACAGTTTAAAACACTTTTAAAACCAAGGATCTAAAGCCTGCTCCACTACCAAGCTGAAACACCCGTGTCCCAATTTAACAATAAAATACCAAACTCAAGGAAATTACCAAAATACCCCTGAAACCCGGGACACGAAAATCAATATCAAAAACAATATCCAAAATCCTCAATAAAACGAGATGTCAAGATGAACATAATAATCCGGCATAACAAGCCACAAATCAACCCGGCATCCTGCCGAAACATCATCAAAACGTAAACCCGGCAACCCGCCGATATTGTAATCCGAAATCAATAGACATCTCAATAAAGAAATCCAATGCAGCGGAAGAAATAAATGGAATAAATATATGAGAAGCAAAACAGTATGCATGCCGACACTATGGATCCAACCGGGAGAACAAGCACGGCTACCTGCTGGGATGTCCACGTCCGTACTCCGGAAAAGAAGAAAGTGATTGCACGCTATCTAAAGTCTGAAAAACAACGTTGGCGATTATGTGAGTCGCCTACTCAGTGAGCAATATATATCTAATTATGAGAGTGTGCAGATCAGGTCCGAAAGGAAAGAAGAGCAACATAACAAGTAAGCAACAAACAGCAACCAGTACTATCATGCCAACACAATCAAACAAACAGTACATTATTCTCCATCTGTTGTGTGTTAAGTTTTATTATTATGATTTATTATTCAGGGCCCCTACTGTGTGCGTCGAGCTCGGTCCCGTCTCATGAGACAACCAGGCA
>JAKUCV010005962.1:25376-174236 GCA_028386065.3 Turnera subulata
CTTTATATCGTTTATGAATTCCCGGCCTAAGTCCAATCTAAGCCCAATTACAATTTCCGGGCCTAAAGCCCACTTCCTTAAGTCCTTATTTAATCAATTATAGGATTGGGCTCAAAGCCCGTTACTTAAGTCCAAGTCAATTCGATGTCCAAAGATTCCCGGCCTAAGGTTCTACCCGTGTCGGTATTTACCGGCCTAAGGTTCTACCCGTCTCGGTTTCTACTAATCACAACTTAATACATAACCCAATTCCGATTTATAAGTACATGCCATGATTAACACAAATTATACATCAAGTACAATGCCGGAGTCAAAACACGAACCTTCGCCGGAAAATTCCCGAGCCTCGCCGGAAAATTCCCGAGCCTTCGCCGGATTCCGGTGAACTCGCCGGAGAACACCTAAAGCTGCCACATCAACCCAACAACCACAGCCAATTCGGATTCAACACAAAGCTACCACAAATCCACTTATACGAATTAAGATGAAGAACAAAGTTTGGATCCTTACCCGGAACCAAACGAATCTGCCGGAACCGTTTCTGCCCGGAAAAGCTCCAACACTCCCGAGCAAGCACCTTCACTGGCACACTTCACCCACACACACGAACCACCTGCCGGATCCGTCCCCAACACCGACGAGCAGCCACACGCACTCGCTGCAACACAGACCCGAGCAACAGCGCCACCCGAGAACACCACCGGCAGCCAACCCCACGAACGCACACAACCACCAATAAGCACGAACCAACAAAATCTGCAAATCCCCTCCCCGGCCAAGCACCCCACACGACCGACCATCAGCCCGCCACCACGCAAATCAACCCAAGACACACAAACCCGAACACCCCAAGGCAAATCAGAGCCGATTCAACACCTCAAAAATCCAAAAGAAAAACAAAGAAGAAGAAGAGAAGAATTCGGGTGCTTACCCAGCTGAGGGCGACGGCAGCGATGGCTTGGAAGACGAGCAGCGGCGGCCCTGCGTGTGTGCGTGTTCGAGAAAGCAAGAAAGAGAAGAGGAACAGCGAAGAAGAGGGGAATGAGGGAAAAAGAGAGAGTACGAGAAAGAGAAGGAAGAGAGAAAGGAGGGAGAGAAAACGAAAGAGGGGAAGAGGAGGAGGGGGGTAGGCGGTGGCGGTTTGGAGGTTGAAGAAGAAGAGAAAAAGAAAAGTTAAGAAAGAAGAAGGAATGGAACAAAAGAAAAGATAAAGGGTGTGTGTGGCCGGCTAGGGTTGGCCGCCCTAGTGGACGACCCGTCGTCCGCTAGGCGCGGTCAACCCCCCTGGTCAACGCGCTGTTATTATTATTATTATTATTTTTTTTTACATTGCCAAAACGACGTAGTTTCATTAGGAACCGTGTTAAACCTCGCGTTTCACCCCGATCTCGAATCCGTTTCCCACGGGACCCGAACCATGAACAATACCAACTTAAAATTGATATTTCCAAGGCATAATAATTTATTTCCATAACCAAAAATCCGAAAACTCCACAAGGGTAAAATTGGAAATAAATTTCGAAAATTCCGAAAATGTCGAATTATGAAAATTCGGGGCGTTACATCAGAGCTCTGTCTCTTGGTTTCAGACTATTGTAATGCCCATACTCAAGGCTATTGAAGAGAATCTGATTCTGCTTGGAGTGACATAGAGTTTTGGGAATGATGATTGGAGTCCCGGATGCTGAATCATAGAATCTGATCTTCCCTGGCTTGATCTTCAGCACTTCACAGATTAACTCAGTTGTCACCTTGATTTTCTTATCCTTGATTGTTGTCTTGATGTACTCAACTAGCCCCTTATTTCCATATGCACTCAACTAGCCCCTTATTTCCATACTCAACAGTCATGTTGTCATAGAAATCCTTCACGAGAACTTCATAGCATTGTACCTTCAAAGTGGCTAAAGTCTCAAGAGTAGCATTCTTCAACAATTTTGTTACTCCAATGGCTTCAAAATCATCAAGCTCTATTGTATAGGTTGGAGTATGAGTAAAGTACTTCTTTTTAGCCCTCTTCCTGAAACCAGACTTGGACAGATTCTTCAACTTTCTTTTGGCTAGTGCATGAGTAGTTTCTTCTTCTTTCTCGGACTCCTCATCCTTTTCTTCATCATCTTCAGCGTTATAAGACCCTTTATCATCTTCTTCATCTTTGTCCTCATCTTCATCACTGTTATCCTTATCTTCATCTTTCTCTAATTCCTTCTTGCTTTCATTGCCATCATCAAAACTCTCCTCTTTGTCACTGTCATTTGGCTTGTCATCACTCTGCTTGGCTCCAGAGCTTTCTTGCTCTTCAACATCTCGCTTCCTCTTCTTGGAGTCTTCATGGACATGTGAGTTCTCACTGTGGATCTCATCATCATCAGAATTCACCTCAACAACCTTCTCTCTAAGTTTCTTTCCTCCTCTTCTAAATATTGTCTTCACACGAGTACTTGGCCTGACATGTCTAGCACGAGAGACTTGAGTGGTAGGAGTATGAGCCAAATGTTTTGGCATCTTCGGCTTTGGTGCATCTGATTTTGTCTTGGAACTCTCTACCTTTTTTCTGGTTCGGTGTGGGGAATGATCTTCTCGGTGGCAGATTTGGTCTCAGGTTGAGCCAAATCTCACTTTGGCAGCAAGCTTTCGTCTTTTTCTTTATTCAGGTCCTCCTTTGGCTTTTCTTCGACAGATTGGGCCTTTTCAGCAGTCTGGGCCAAATCTTCCTTCACTTCTTCATCAACCTATTTGGCCACTTCCTTTGCAATCTCAGCAACATGCACCAGATCATCTGTTGTATCTTTATCCTCCTCAGAAATTGGAATCCCGGTTGGGATCTCAACAACAATCTCAGCACTTTTGTCCTTCTCTATTTTTTCAGTCTCCTTTGGTTCTCTAGATTTGGCTGCTTCATCAGCCACCCTCTGATCTGCTTCAGGAGTACTGGATTTGGCTCGCACTACAGCCAAATCTTCTTCTTCAGTGTTCTTCATATGAACTAGGACACCACCCAGTTCCTTCATCTTCTCCTCATAGAATTCTTCTACATCTTTTCTCGGAAGAGGTACAAGTGACCTCACAAAAGCGGCAAGCAGATTGGTTTTGGCTTTTGATGAGCCATAACCCTCATCAGCATCCAAAGGCTTAACCTTTTCACTCGATTCAGCCATTTTCTCTTCAGCACAGTCAGGTTTGGCTTTTCCCAAGCCAGAACCCTCACAATCAGGATCATCTAAAGACTTAATCGTATCACTAGATTTCTCAATACTCATGATAGTACTATCGACTACAGCATTCCTAGCATCAGATTGAGTCTCAATCGATCCTATCAGAGTTTTATCAGCAACATACACCTCTCAAAAACTTGAAACTTGAACACTAAAAGGTTCAGAGGTTAAAATACCAGTTTCAAAGATGTTCCCTAGTGGTGCTTCTTCAAGGTTGAATGCATGTACCTTAGAATCAGATTCTTCTCCCGGAGGCGCATGGCTTCTTGGGTCTGAGTCCCAAGTTTGAGTTTCTCGATTTGAGCAGCCGCCTCTCTTTCTGGTGAAGTGAAATCAGGGCTTGCTTTCTCTTCTTTCTCCTTGCCCTTTCTCTTCTCTGATGTCGAGTTCTTCTTGAACACTAGTTTTGCAGCAGCAACCTTGGTTCTTCTTTTTGGAGGTGCTGGTGGTTTCGGGGGTTTTTGTTTTGAGGGAGTCTCCTTCAGATTTTTCCCTTTGTTGGTTCTCATAATGGTAAGTTTTTTAGGGTTTGAACTGTTTGTGTTTCAGAGAAAAAAAATGAAAAGGAAGTTGAAGACGAAGTGGGTTATGGAGAGAGAGTAGTCACGGGTTTTATGGAGAGAGGTTGTCTAACTTTCATAAATAAACCGCCTTGCTTTTTCAGTTATCCCTTTCCATTTGACAGACGTGGGACACCACATATAGCCATTGTCTCAGATGTTGTCTAGTTGACTTTTCTGTTCTCTTTCCTCTTTTCTTTAACCGTTTCCTTTTGTCCACTAGATAATAGGTTTTGGCTCGTCCATGAACCAAATACTGCAGCTCTTTCTCCTTGATGCCTTTGATGATTTGATGACAGCCACGATGTGTCCTCATATGCTCATATGCTTAGTGCAGGTGTGAGATGTGTGACAATTGTATATATTCTAAGTGCATATGTGTGCAATATGTTATGATATGCATGAATACATAAAAACCAAATGTTGAGCCAAATCAGAATACTTATGATATATTGCAAATACCAAGCTCGAGTCTGATTTTGGTGAACTGATCTTCCTTCAATGGTTTGGTAAAGATGTCAGCCAGTTGATTTTTAGTTCTCACAAACTCAATAGCCACATCCTTCTTCAATACACGGTCTCGAATAAAATGATGTCTAACTTCAATGTGTTTGGTTCGAGAGTGTTGCACTGGATTCTTAGTTAGGTTGATGGCACTTAAGCTGTCACAAAAGATAGGAACACACTTGAAAGTTAGTCCATAATCAGCAAGTGTTTGTTTCATCCATAGTACTTGTGCACAATATGCACCAGCTGCTACATATTCAGCCTCGGTAGTGGAAGTAGCAACTGAATTTTGCTTTTTACTTGACCAAGATACAAGTGATTGTCCAAGTAGTTGACAAGTACCACTTGTACTTTTTCTATCAAGAGTGCATCCTACAAAGCCCGCATCTGAGTAGCTTGTTAGTTCAGAAGAGTTCACATTAGGATACCACAAGCCTAAAGATGATGTTCCTTTTAAGTACTTGAAGATGCGCTTGATAGCTTTAAGATGAGATTCTTTTGGACATGATTGAAATCTAGCACACAAGCAAACACTATACATAATGTCTAGTCTTGTAGCTGTAAGATAAAGACGACTACCTATCATGCCTCTATAAAATTTCACATCAACATCCTTACTATTTTTATCCTTGTCAAGTTTAGTACTAGTGCTCATTGGTGTCGGACTAGTTTTGGCTTCTGACAAGCCAAATCTTTTCAGCAGCTCTCGTGTGTACTTTGCTTGATTAAGGAAAATCTCACCATTGAGTTGCTTGACTTGAAAGTCCAGGAAGAAATTTAACTCCCCCATCATGCTCATTTCAAACTCGCTGTGCATAAGCTTTTCAAACTCTTGACAAAGAGATTCATTAGTAGCACCAAATAGGGTGTCATCAACATATATTTGCACAATAATGATATCATCTTTGTTGGATTTCACAAATAGAGTTGAATATACTTTTCCTCTTGTAAAGCATTGTGAAATCAGATATGAGCTTAATCTACCATACCAAGCCCTAGGTGCTTGTTTAAGACCATATAATGCCTTTTTCAACTTAAACACATGTTGTGGCTGCTCATGGTTTTCAAATCCTGGAGGTTGCTCTACATATACTTCTTCCATGATATATCCATTTAAAAAAGCACTCTTGACATCCATTTGATAGAGTTTGAAAGATTTGAATGATGCAAATGCAAGCAGCATACGAATGGATTCAAGTCTAGCTACTGGTGCAAAGGTCTCACCATAATCAATACCTTCCTCTTGATTGTACCCTTGTGCAACCAATCGAGCTTTGTTTCTTACCACAGTTCCTGATTCATCAAGCTTGTTTCTAAAGACCCATTTGGTTCCAATGAAGGGATGGTCTTTTGGCCTTGCAACAAGCTCCCATACATTGTTCCTCTCGAACTGACTAAGCTCTTCTTGCATTGCCAATACCCAGTTTTCATCAAGTATGGCTTCATTGGCATTTTTAGGCTCGACTTGGGACAAGAAGGCAAGATGTGTATTGATATTTTGTAATCTGGATCTGGTGGTTACTCCTCTACTAGGATCACCTAATATGGCCTCAGTTGAATGTCCTCTGGGTGCTTGAACATCTGAGTTTCTCGGCTGTGACTTTGAACCAGATTCCAGAACATTTGGCTGCACATCATTATTCTGAACATTTGGCTCGGGAGAAGCCAAATGTTGTTGAACCATAATTGGAGCAAACAGTTGCTCATCTTTTGTCTCATCAATGACCTGTGACTGATTCTCAGGGGTATACTCAATTTCTGTATCATCACTAAAATCATTCAAGTTAATCTCATCAAACACCACATGCGTGGACTCTTCAACAACCATGGTTCTTTTGTTATATACCCTATAAGCTTTACTACTCAATGAATAATCAAGGAATATACCATCATCAGACTTAGCCTGAAACTTATCAAGATTTTCTTTAGTATTCACGATGTAACACCTAGAGCCAAATGTGCGAACGTATGCAATATTTGGCTTTCTATCGTGCCAAATCTCATAAGGTATCTTTTCAATTAATTGACGCAAAGAGACTCTATTTAGGACATAGCATGCTGTGTTCACACCCTCAGCCCAGAAATAGGTAGGTAACTTATACTCATTAAGTATATTTTTAGCCATTTCTTGTAAGGTTCGATTTTTCCTTTCCACAACCCCATTTTGTTGAGGTGTTCTAGGAGTAAAAAATGTGTGTTCAATGCCATTTTGTTCATAGAATTGATTGAAGGTGGAATTATCAAATTCTCCTCCATGATCACTTCTGATTTTAGATATTTTATACCCTTTTTCATTTTGCAGCTTCCTATCTAATGAGCCAAATTCTTGACATGCATGATCTTTTTGTGAAAGAAATAAAACCCATGTGAATCTAGAATAATCATCAACTATGACAAATGCATACTTTTTACCACCAAGACTCACAGTTCTCATTGGACCAAAAAGATCAATATGTAAGAGTTGATACCACATGTTTTGGCTTAAAAGAACTTTTGACTTGTTTACCGAGCTGACATGCACGGCATTGGGTTTCTGCCTCGAACTTCAGTTTTGGCAGACCATCCACCAAATCTTTCTTTGACAGATTTGAGATAAGTTCAAGATTTGCATGCCCTAGTCTCCTGTGCCATAGAGTTGCAGTATCTGTTCTTGCACTAAAGCACTTGATCTCAGGATTAGTAACATTATTTAAACATATAGAGTATAGATTACCAATCCTTTTTCCAACAAATAAGATATTCTCATCATCAACTCTACTCACAAGGCATCTAGATGATTCCAAAGTAACTCTGAATCCTTTGTCACAAAGCTGACTGATACTAAGCAAAGTTGTACTTAAGATTATCAACAAGTAACACATGCTCAATAGTTGGATTAGTGCCAATCTTACCAATACCGAGGATTTTTCCTTTAGAACTATCACCAAATGTAATATTACCTCGGTGTTTTGAGAGAAGGGATGTAAATTTTAATGGGTCACCTGTCATATGCCTTGAATAACCACTGTCCAGAACCCATTCATCCCTTGCATCCTGTCAAATGATCAAGTTTTAGGTACCCAAACTAACTTGGGTCCATCAGGGTTAGATTTGGCTCCTTTCGGAACCCAAATATATTTAACATTATTGTTTCTCTTCCTATGAAAGCATGATCTGATCATATGACCAACATTTCCACAGTAATAGCATATGATATTAGGTCTATGTGAGTGCTCATGATGTCCCTGCCTAGGATGTTCACGATATCTAGGTCTATATTGTGATCTAGATTCAGCCTTGACAAATTTAACTGGCAGATTTGGCTTGTTAAAAACCATATGTGTAGCGCCTATTCCACTTTTATCTAGTGAATGCCTTTGTTGTCCTAGCAGCAAATTCAGGCTATCTCTTCCATTTGTGAACTTCTCTAAGGAACTTTTTAGATCCTCTACTTCAGCCTTTAAAGCATCATTCTTTTGAATCATCATTTCACACTTGCTCAAATTACTAGCTAGCTTTTTCTCAAGGTCATTATATGCATTTTGAGCAGCAAGTTTCTCTTTCTTTAATGACTCACAAATTGACAAGCTTTCAGTATGTTCACGCTCAAGAGTCTCATATGCAGTTTTATGAGATGCATGATCAAATTCAAGCAGATCAATACGTTTCTTATATGAAATATTCTACTTAAATGCTTGCTCATACTTATCATGCAATTCTTCAAATGCATCTTGAAGTTCATCAAAAGTGTAATCAAGAGAGTCATTTACCTCAGTATCTTCTCGAGCCATTAAGCATAGATTTACTGCTTCATCAGAATCAGAGTCACTTGATGAATCCAAATCATCCCAAGCTGACATAGTTTTCTTCCCTTTGCTCTTTGGGAAATCAGATTTGTCTTTTTGATGTGGACATTCTGACTTGATATGGCCTGGTCGATTGTAGCCAAAACACACCAGTGAGTCTTTCTTTTGTTCAGTCGATTTGGCACCTTGGAAATCCTTTCCTATCATTTGCCTTCTCTTTCGAAGAAATTTGACAAACTTCCTGGTGATTAGTGCCATATCCGTATCATTGAACTCATCACTAGACTCTTGGTCCGCCTTAAGAGCCAAATCTTTCTTCTTTGGTTCTAGTTTAGAACCATGAACTATAAGCTTGCCGATGAGCTCGTCATAAGTGAGAGTATTCAGATTCTTAGCTTCTTCTATAGCTGTGACTTTTGGCTCCCTCTCCTTAGGTAGAGATCTAAGGATCTTTGCCACTTTATCTTTAAGAATGACGGGCCTACCAAGTAAGGCTAAACCATTGCAAAGAATGGTGAAACGTGTATCCATTTCTTGCACAGTTTCTCCAGCAGCCATTTGGAAGAGCTCATAGTCCCTCATTAGGCAATTGAGCTGATGTTAGTGTAATATGCCCAAAAGCCAATCAATGGATGATTGTATATAGTCATGTAAATACATTAAGGTTATTCCAATAAATATGTTTATGTGATAAACACTTGCACATATTTATAACCCTAGAATATTTTATATTCTTAAATGTCCCTAGTCGAATATTATTATGGATGGGTTGTAATAATAAATTAAGACTAGCGTATGTTGAGAATTATATGAGATATGAATTCTACATACGGGTACAAGTTAGAGAACTTGTGGTCTGGACCGACCCAACATAAGAACACTACATGGAACGTTATATGATTGTCATTAGTGGTTCTTATATGTATTGTCCTTAGACCTGAGATCATCAAGGTTCCCAACATGTGAGTCATATACTTTGATATTACTCTTGGCTATTCGTAACTGAGTAGACCTTAGTGTAATCATTGGGTATATGATATAATGTGTAGTGGGTTTTGTATGATCAAGATGGAATTCGTCCAACCCATATAACGGGTATATTATCAGATGGACCTCTTGATAGAGTTGAACTGTAAATGCATGGCCATGCTCGGATTATGTGATATGGTGATTGTTAGTGTAATATGCCCAAAAGCCAATCATGGATGATTATTTGTAGTCATGTATACGCATTAAGGTTATTCCAATAAGTATCGTTTATGAGATAAACGCTTGCACATACTCATAACCCTAGAATATTTCATATTCTTAAATTGTCCCTAGTCGATTATTATTATGGATGGGTTGTAATAATAAATTAACACTAGCGTATGTTGAGAGTTTATATGTGATATGAATTCAACATACGGGTACAAGTTGGAGAACTTGTGGACTGGACCGACCCATATAAGAACGCTACATGGAACGTTATATGTTTTGTCGATAGCGGTTCTTATAATGTATTGTCCTTAGACCTGTGATCATCAAGGTTCCCAACATGTGTTATTCCTGGTCATCCGTAACTGGATAGACGTAAGGGTAATCATTGGGTATATGATGAGTGTGTAGTGGGTTTTGTATGATCGAGAGGGGATTCGTCCAACCCATATAACGGGTATATTATCGGAGTGTTTCTTGATAGAGTTGAACCGTAAATGCATGGCCATGCTCGGATAATGATATATGATATCATTGGTATCCGTTTTACCGGTTAACTCGAGGATAAAAAAACCGAGATTAAACATATGCGGGATTGACATATTCCATGTCTCGTGTTTAATCTTGATTTTGGGACGAAGGGACGATGACATGTTCCGAGGCACGTGGAATCAATATTGATCTTGTCGTTCGGGTGGCAATGATGTGTTGCTAGACGCCGCTCTTTGCTTACAATTGTAAAATGAGATTTTACGATTATTGCCGAACGTACAAGTGCCTACAGGGTCACACACATACAGCCGTTGATTCGAGCAGGTGGTTGAATCGTGGTTGGACCATGGTTGAACCAAGTTGTGGTTGGACCGTGGTTAGACCAGGGTCGTTTTGGGCTGGTTTGGTTCAATTATTGTCAGAATAATTTAACCAAACTAGTGCTGTGATGAGTTGTGTGATAATGGATTAGTGGAGACATGTTTTGTGTGGAGACACAATCATATTGTCTAATGGTCCACCTTGTTGGCCATTAGCTCCCCTCCATTATGCATTTGTGTGGAGAGTAATCAGATTACTCTTGAGCCTCTTCCGCACTTGACTTTGAGAGTTTTTAGAATCTTGAGAGTGTCTTGAGAGGTCTGAAAATTGAGAGGAAAAACACATACCATCCACTTCATTCTTTGAGAAAGAAAGAAGAAACTAAACACCACACAGCTCCCGTTTTCTGTTGCTAGCACACCAATTCGGGAGAGCTCGGGTTGAAGATCGTGAGACGTTCTTCTACCGGTTACAGCGGTTCGTGTGGATACCATAGAGGGGCGAGGCTTACGTCTGGCTCTTACTGATTCGGTTCTACAGTTGGGTGAAAGACCTCAACCGTTACAGGTATGAAAAATTGTTATTCGGTTTAGCTCCCTTCACATGGATCCTCCATGTGTATCCGGTATTTCCGCTGCGCATACATGTTGTTTTTGTGCTTTTGATTGTCAATTGCATGAACCGGATACTTACAATGATATCATTAGTATCCGTTTTACACAGTTAACTCGGGGATCAAGAAACTTAGATTAAACTTATACGAGATTGACATATTCCATGTCTCGTGTTTGATCTTGATAATGGGACGAAAGGACGATGACATGTTTCGAGACATATTGAATCAGTATTGTTCTTGTTGTTTGGGTAGCAATGATGTGTTGCTAGACGCCACTTATTGTTTATAATTGTAAATGAGTTTACAATTATTGCCAAACGTTACAAGTGCCTACAGGGTCACACATTTAGAACTGTTGATTGGAGCTGGTGGTTGGACCGTGGTTCGACCAGGTATTTGAGCTAGTGTATGGACCATGGTTGGACCAGGGTCGTTTTGGGTTGATTTGGTTCACTAATTGTCTGAATTATTGAACCAGAATTAATACCATATGATGTATAATTCCATTAATGCTTAGTGGAGCATTAAGGCATAGTGGAGACATGATTAGACTTAAAGGATAATCATTATGGTTAAAGCATGATGATGTTGGCCATTGTCTCTATTATTCTATGCATTAATTGAGTGGGATGATGATCAGATCATTGTGAGACTTGTGTTCAGTTCTTCAGACTTATGAAAGAGAGTTTTTCAGGCGAAAAAACACACATACACACATACTTTCTTTGAGAAAGAAAGTCACACATCAAACACAAGTTCTAGCTCCCGAAATTCTGTAGCTAGCACTGCGGTTCGGGAGTGCTCGGGTTGGTGATCGTGAGATGGTTGCTAGCTAGTTATCGACGGTTTGTGTGGGTACCGTAGAGGAGTCGGATTTCTGTCCGGTTCTAGCTGATTCGGCTCAACAGTTGAGTGAAAGAACTCGACCAATCCAGGTACGAATCTTTGTTATTCGGTTTACTCTGTTTCACATGGATCCTCCATGAGTTCTAGGTCTTTCCGCTACATTTTGTTTATCAAGTTTGCATGCCCGGTTACTTACAGCTGAGACTCTTTTACTTGGTTGTTTCCTTCATGTGTGACACAGAGAAGCCTCCAAATTTCATAGGCTGTACCATTTGAGCTAACTCTTTGAAATTCACTTTCACTTATACCACATAGTAGTATATTTTTGGCTTGTGCATCAATCTTAGCTCTCCTTAGCTTATCTTCAGACCAGAATTGCATGTCTCTTTAGGTCTGGCATAGGGACTCTGAATTAGCTTTTCCTCTTTTTTGGGTTTTTTTTTGTGATTTGGCTCGACACAGAAGCCAAATGTGAAACTTGAATGAAATGAGAAGATAAATGCAGGAAAGTAAAGAACACAAGCAATTTATAGTGTTTCCCCACTCAAGAGTACATCCACTACCTAAAGGTCCCCCCTTTAGGATTTCTAAACTATCCACTAATTTGGCTTTTATAGGCGAGCTAAATAACCTATGGTACACAAGTTTTTGCGGGTTGAACTTGCTAAACCTAACCTAAAGCTGAACCTAGCTTTGTCTACCCAACAAGATTATCCCCTAATTCTGCTGATTACAACCTTTCCCAAGGCAAAGCTTCAAGAGTGACTCACTCAAGAAGTTACACAAATCAAGCACAAAGAATATCTCTCAAGGTAAACTCTTTTCTCAACTTAGAATCTCTTGAATGGCTAGGTTGATTTGCTGTGAGGCTTCAATCCTCTATTTATAGATTCCAAGGATGGGGAGGAGTGTCTTCCAACGGCTAGATTGCTTCCAGGTGGCGCACAAGTTGACTTCTTTCTTCAATTAAGAACTGTCAATATTTGGCTGTTGGCTGAACCATAACTTGTAATTACTTGGGTAGAAATTGTTCTTTTAATCTTCAAAAAATATCCCAAAAAAATGGAAGTGAGGACCACCAGCTCGTTGAGGCATGAAAGAGGGTGTGAGGACCACTTTTCTGACCGTTAGTTGACTCTTGGAGGCCAAGTAAATCCGTTGCTTTAATTGCACAAAAGTCAGCTACATTTTGGGACCACTTCTCCAACTGCCCAGACAATGACATTTTGGTTCGACGGAAAAGCCACGCTGAAGCCAAATCTTCACGGTATTTGGTTTCTGCCAGAAACCAAATTTTCTGCAAATGCTTAAAACACACAAGGGGTTTCCATACTATTTATTAATCATCAAAATAATAATATAACTATTGAATAATTATTAGAAATATACTAAACAAGATTAGTCTTAATTAATTACTTAATTAAGCACTTAACACATGTTTAGGCTAACACAAAGTATTTTCAGAAATAGAAAGTTTGGACCACCTTCATGAGTTGAGTGGAAGTTGAGTGATAAAGTCTCCTATACTTCCATTAAGTCTTCCCTCTTACTTGCTCACCAATTCAGAACGTTGGAAGTGGGATTTAAATGCTTGGAGGACCACATGCAAGTTGCTGGAAAAGTTGAAAGTGACAGCTCGCAGATATGGTCACATAAAAACCATCTGGTATGGTTGCAACAAGAACCATTTCTGCTATATGGTTTTTTTGAAACCAGACTTCCTCCTGTAAGCTAAAATCAGTACAAAGCAAAACTCAAAGTATACTTGTTATGTAATTTGTTAATCATCAAAACTCAAATTAGTACCATGACTAAACATGGTTAAATCACAGAATTAGCTTAAGAGGTGATTAACCCAAGTTTAGGCCAACAATCTCTCCATTTTTTATGATGACAAATTAGTGTTAATTTTATTTAAGCAAGGGTTAAAAAATATTTTACAAATAGTTTTAGAAGCTCCTCCTGTTTTGTTGTTCCCCCTTTCAAAAAAAATTTTGCAATTCAACAAGGATAAGTTAATTCTAAGAGATAACGAGCATGGCCCCTTTTGGCCTAAAGATTTCCTTGTGAATTTTATTTTGGCTTACTTAGCCAAAAAATCCCTCTGTGGTTTTCAATTTCTGCATACGAGATTAGTCAAATATATGTATAACACGAAGTAGCTCAGTATTCATAATTTTTAAGTTTAGTTTTTAACAAAAACCATATCGCAGTCATAAGTGTGGTTTTAATAAAAACCATACATATCCCATTTCCACACTTCCTGCATAGAACTGACTGATTGATCAAAAGCATGATTTTAACAAAAACCATATTCTCATAATTCCTGCATAATCAATCAAAGTGTGGTTTTAACACAAACCACATCCACACAGTTCCTGCACATATTCAACAAATTTCTCCCCCTTTTGACATCAACAAAAAGGGATTATAAACATAATCACACAACATATAGAAATCGAATAGAGATCATAAACATTCAAAAGAGTAGAAAAATTATCCAAAAGGTAAGCAAAAATCCCAAAAGAAATATGAGAGAAGAAATATCCCAACAAACAAAAACTATAATAAGAACCAAATAGTAGAGCCAAAATAGACATGACCTGAATGCAAAGCATGAGTCCTAAAAGTATCAGATCTGAAGAGGTGTCAATCTTCATCAGAAGGGACTAGAGTTGTCAACTTGGAGAAAACAAGTTCAAATTGTTCCATCATATCAGCTTTCAAGTCCCTTACCTCTTCACGCAAAGCACCAATATCAGTTTCAAGAAAGCTAATCTGCATAGCAAGATCATCCAACTGAGATTCCTTGTTGCTTGCACCAGCCCGGACCATTTCAAATCTACCAGCCGAGGAAAGCTTCATACCCATCTTGGTAAGAGTTTTGCGACCAATTTGTCCAAGCTCCATAAGAATTGCCGATTTGGTTGATTTCACACCAAACCTTTTAGCCAGGAGAGTGATGAGTATCCCATGGCTTCTTGCTTTGTAAAGAGCCATGTGATGCAAAATCTGGTGTGCAAAGCAGATTGGACTCTTCTTCATCAGACATGCTGTGAGCCACAAGTCAGAATTTTTGATCTTAGTCAAGTGCCATGGTCGAGGCATGATGACCCTGGTGAGCATGTATAACAAGCCTCTTGCAAGTGGGCTAGCATGCTTATATTCTCCTTTCTTGGAAGAACCGTACACCAACTTTACTTGCTGGCCATATTTTAGAGCACCAACAATGTTGATCTTTGTCCCAGAAGCTGTGTTGTAGTATTTGATGGTCTCACTTTTTAGCTTCAATTCCTCCTGAATGGTCTTGGCAGTGATCTTCATCTTTTTGCCTCTAATGGTGGTTAGTACATACTCAACCACTCCCTTTTTGTCCTTTTTGACCATCAAGTTCTCATAAAACTCCTTCACAATCATTTCATCAGCTTGGATTTTCAAACTGGCCAAAAAATCCAGTTTATAATGCTTTAGGATTTGGGTAGTCCCAAGAGCATCAAAATCTTCCAAGACAACATTGTAAGTTCTTACAAGAGTTTTGAACTTCTTGTCTCCATCTTCTTTCTTCTTAGGTTTCTCATTCAATATAGCCTTGGCATTTGGCTTAGTCTTCTTTCTTGGTGGCTTAACAACAAAGACTTCCTCCTCTTCTTCCTCATCTTCTGGTTCATCTTCCTCTTGTTCTTCTTCAGCTTCTTCTTCTTTTTGTTCTTCTTCCTCTTCATTCTCTTCTTCTTCATTCTCCTCATCTGCATCTTCACTCTCTTCTTCTTCATTGTCCTCATTGTTCTCACCATTCTCATCATTATTATCCTGATTCTCCTCATCGCCATCACCAACTTCTTCTGATGTATTGCCATCATTTGCATTCTCATCAAATTCTTCATTTTCTGGTTCTTCATCAACCAGATCATCACCAGCAGATTTGTAGCTAATAGTCTTCTCAGAATCATCATCACTTTCTTTGGCTCTCTTCCTCTTCTTTGAAGGTTCATCCTCATGCATCTCTTCATTTTCATCAGTAGGAATATTATCAGAATCAGAATCGACGACATGAATCTGAGAGTCCTTCTTCTTCGTTCTAGTCCTTCTGAATATGCCTTTATCAAGGAGTCGGACACTTGGCTTTCTCAATACAGGTGCAGTGGTTTTTGCATAAACCACATATGTCCTTTTCTTCTTTTTGAACTTTTCAGGCTGTCTGATTGAGATCGACTGTTCTTTATCATCTTACTACTTACCATCTGGTTGTTGTCCAACCAGTTCATCAAGTTTCTTCTGAGCTTTCTTTTCAGCACCCTCGACAATCTTCAAGATCTCTATTGAGGTAAGACCATCACGGCTGGTATCTTTGGATCTCTCAGCAGGTGTAGCATTCAAATTCAATAAGTCCTCCATAGTTGCATCATCCTTCTGCACTTGTTCACCTTCCTTTTGCACAGAAAGTGTGGTTCTTCTACAACCACATTATCACCAACCATTGCTTCCTTTTCCAAAGATTTGGTTTCACCAACAACCATATCTTTAACTTTCTAAGTTTCAGCATTAATCCTATCCAACTCAGCCTACATGTTTTTTTCTACCAAATCATCCTCAATATTTATAGACGGCCCAAACTTCTCAAACACTTTCTCAGAGACATTAGGTTGCATCAATTCAATAAAATACTGTCTAGCCTCATCATTTCCAAATTTTTTAAATTTGTTAAGGACACTTTTAATCACAGCATTCACTTCATCAACATTAGGTTCTTCAAAAAATATTTTATAAGAACTAGGAGTTTGTTATCATACTATAGTCCCAACCTTCTGATCTTTAATGAATGAAGTGCCTCTACAGAGTTTACCCCCCAGTCTCATTCAAACCATCTCTTGAAATCTCCATACACCTTGGTGGTGACTTCTGGACCTTAGGTAAACGGGCATTTCAGTGGAGCTTTACCCTTGGCCTTAGCCATTCCTTCAGAACGTCGTGTATGTAGATAGTGACGGGCGAGTTTGTGGGACTTTACCCCCCAGCTTCTTCTTAATCTGCATGATAACTTTTTAACGTCTTGACCAAGGATGGTTTGAACCCTCCAATGCTATGCCTCCACGGACTTCTCCCTAATTTCTCTTTTGCTCCATTTCCTTTTCAACCGGTATCAGACCATCTTGGCCAAGAGTACTTTTAGAGTTTCAACTCTTCGTGCCTCCTTCTAGCTCCACTTCAGCTTTCCTCCACGCCTTTCACATCTAGTGCATTGAGCCCTTCTCCATACATTTTGCAAAATAGTTGATGATTTCATCTATACTAAGATGACTGCAAACATTTTGATACAGATCAATTCTCGGCTAAATGATGGACCATTGGTGGAACGGGTCTCAAAGTTTGGTTTGTCGAAAAGGTCTGACGTGGAATGGAAGGAAATTTTGACCGCACCTTTGTTATAGGCTGCCTATGTATTCTTGAGCATAGCAGTTTCTTTTTTCTTTTTTTTTTCTTTTTTTATTCTCTTTTCTTTTTGAAGGGAACACCTTCGCTATTGTCTAGATCGTTTTTGGGAATCATAATCTAAAGGGTTCCCTTTATTTTATTTTCTTTTTTTAAAATTTTTTGCCTTTCTCCTTTATTTGTTGTGCTACACTCAAGAAATCAGGTCTTTACTGTTTGGGCCCTGTAGTTTAGGCCGAATGTTTCTTCTTTCAGTCTTTCCATATTGGTTTTGGAACACTTCTTTTGGGATCGTCTCCTTCCAAGTCTTTTGGTAAAGGTTGTGTTTAAGGGTCGGTGTTTTGTTCATGGTTTTTGGGTGTGGCTACTCCACATTAGCCAAAGATTCGTGCATTTTCAGACTCTAAGGTCAAGCACTTTTTCTTTCATGAAAAATAGGGCATTCTTTGTTCTTGTGCCCATGGCCAAAAGTTCAAAATTTTGTGTGGAGCCGAATTGACAAGCTAGGTTTCAATGGTTTAACTTTGAATTGATCTGTTTGAAAGTTTGGCAAGCCAAACTTGAAATGTTTGCAAAATCCGTTCATCATAGTATAAACTACATCATTTTCTAAATGATAAATGCAATCATCAAGATAGGCATAAAAAGGCATATTTCATTGATCAAGTCAAATAGTTACATCTCTAAACTCCAAAGACCACGCTCTACAAATTTTGACTTGTTTTTAGGGAATTGAAAGGCATGAAGGTAAAGACTCAACAGACTTCTTATGCTAAGATTCCAAGAGGAAATCTGCCAATATTTCTTTTTTCAATAAAAGGCCCCAAATTCTTGTCATTTACTGCTTTGAAGCTCTTCATCCTCTATTTCGTGTTCCAGGCAGGATTAGGAGGCCATTCTCAACCAAGTCTTCAATTCTTTACTTTAGACGCAGGCATTCCACTACAATCCTCAATGGAAAGTTCTTTTTGTTGATGGTACTCATAGTATTCTTCTTCATTTCGATACCATGCCGGCAAAGGATTAGGCAAAGGTCTAGGCTCTAAAGGCTTCAATATCCCATTCTCCACACATTTCTTCAGAAGCTTATTGTAGGACATGTTGATTGGAGTAAACATTCGAGGGTTCTACGTTGGAAGAGTATTTGCTTGGGGGGAAATGACGTTTACTTCAGTTGGCTTCTTAGGAAAAACCTGGCACTTTGCTTGAGCCTCTTTGTTCTTAATCCACCCTTCTTGGAGAGCATCTTCAATGACCGTTCCACTGTCGATCATGCTTTTGAAAGTGGGATAATGATTCCCGAGCATCCTCTCACAGAACTGTTGCTGTAAGTTTTTCAGGACGATCTAGATCTGCTCTTCTTTTGTGGGTCGCTTTATCATCCTAGCTGCCTTATCCCTCCATCGGGAAATCGTAAACTTTCAAATTTGACCCACTAAAATTTTATTATTTTGAATCATGAATGTGTTTGCGCCTATGGGTTAACGAGATGCTTTGTGTGAATCCGATGATGATTAACAATATGTTTATTCCTATTCAATCATGTTTATTACCATAATGCTTGCACTAATATATCACATTGATCAAATTGTTACTATATGTCTTTAAGTGCAATTAATTATACTAATGATTGTTCCATTATATTATATGTTAAATGAGCTAACTAGGTTTTGATTATGACAAACCTATGTGTAGCATTTTTTGTGTCTAACCATGAACTACAACTCACAAGATTGCCCAATCCATGATCAATTCCTTGGAAGAAGAAGTTAGTGGGATTGGAGTTGGTATTAGTGGACATGTGTGTTGGCCCAGAAAAGGCTAAGAAGGGGGGGATTGAATTAGCTTTTCCTCTTTTTCGGTTTTTCAGAGATTTGGCTCGACACAGAAGCCAAATGTTAAACGCAAGTGAAAATGCAAGGATGAAGACAGAAAAGCAATGGACACAAGGAATTTATAGTGGTTCCCCACTCAGGAGTACATCCACTACCTAAAGGTCCCCCCTTTAGGATTTCTAAACGATCCACTAATTTGGCTTTTACAGGCGAACCAAAATAACCTATGATACACAAGTTTTTGCGGACTGAACTTGCTAAACCTAACCCAAAGCTGAACCTAGCTTTGTCTACCCAACAAGATTATCCCCTAATCCTGCTAATTATAATCTTTCCCAAGGCAAAGCTTCAAGAGTGACTCACTCAAGAAGTTACACAATTTAAGCACAAGAATATCTCACAAGGTAAGCTCTTTTCTCAACTTAGAATCTCTTGAATGGCTAGGTTGATTTGCTGTGAGGCTTCAATCCTCTATTTATAGATTCCAAGGATGGGGAGGAGTGTCTTCCAACGGCTAGATTGCTTCCAAGTGGCGCACAAGTTGACTTCTTTCTTCAATTAAGAACTGTTAACATTTGGCTGTTGGCTGAACCATAACTGGTAATTACTTGGGCAGAAATTGTTCTTCAATCTTCAAAAATTTTCTCCAAAAATGGAAATGAGGACCACCAGCTCGTTGATGGCATGAAAGAGAGTGTGAGGACCACTTTTCTGACTTTTAGTTGACTCTTGGAGGGCAATTAAATCCATTGTTTTAATTGCACAAAAGTCAGCTACTTTTCGGGACCACTTCTCCAACTGCCCAGACAGTGACGTTTTGGTTCGACAGAAAAGCCACGCAGAAGCCAAATCTTTAGCTATTTGGTTTTTGCCAGAAACCAAATTTTCTGCTAATGCTTAAAACACACAAGGGCTTTCCATACTGTTTGTTAATCATCAAAATAATCATATAACCATTGAATAATCATCAAAAATATACTAAACAAGATTAGTCTTAATTAATTACTTAATTAAGCACTTAACACATGTTTAGGCTAACAATCTCCCCCTTTTTGATGATGACAAACATATTGTCCATTTTGCCATTAAAACAGTGGTTAGAAATAATTTAACCAGATAAGCAAAACTCCCCCTGTTTTAAAGCATATTTCGAGAAAATTTTAACGCAATCATTTGGCTCGATTTTTCAGCCAAATGCTCCCCCTGCGTATATGCATCGTATACTAAAAATGTTAAAAGCTTTTAGCCAATAACTCCCTCTGTATAAGAGCACAGTATACAAGTTTCTCTTGTATGTTTTCATACACAAATTTACTACAAGTATCCCTGCAAAGAAATTCTCACTATAACATTTGGCTTAACCATCAGCCAAATATATCATCGATTAACAGCATTATAAGCGCATAAGTATTTCCTGCAATAGTCATTTGGCTTTTCATATGAGCCAAAATTTTTAACATTATACGCTCACCGACATTTGGCTGCTCCACTGAGCCAAATGTTGTTCCCTGCATAAAAAATTTCCACACACAGAATATATCGCAACAGCCAAATATATCATCGATTAACAGCATTATAAGCGCATGAGTATTTCCTGCAATAGTCATTTGGCTTTTCATATGAGCCAAAATTTTTAACATTATACGCTCATCGACATTTGGCTGCTCCACTGAGCCAAATGTTGTTCCCTGCATAAAAAATTCCCATACACAGAATATATCGCAACAACAGTAGAACAAACAAATAACAACATTTATCTCCCCCTTTTGACATCAGCAAAAACCAATAAGAGCCAAAGGAGATAATAGATAGCATCATACAAACCAGAAGTAAAGCCAAATATTCGACTTACAAACCAAATATAAGCAGTAGAAATAAAATAGAGTACTTATGCAAAATAGATAAAAAGAGTACTTATGGGGAATGCAATGCATGACCTAAAGCATCAGATCAGTTGGAGCATCATTCATCATCAGAAGCATCATGAGAGATAGTAGCAGCAATTTGGTCGAGCTTTGCAAAAATCTTTTTCTGAGACTTCTTCATTTGGCTGCGGATAGAGCTGACTTCATCTTTCAATTCACTGATTTCTCCCTTGAGAGTAGTCACTTGTTTTGACACATCACCAATTTTCAAACCCTTTCCAGCAGATTTGGTCACAGAATACTCACCAGCAGGATTTGGCTTGGTAGATATTTTAGCCAAAGTATCAGAATTGATCTTTTTGAGAACAATTGGCTTATCAGCAAGAGTAGGAGTGATCTTCAATTTCTTGGCCAAAAGGGTGATCAAAGAACCATTAGAATGCTCCTTGTAAAGAGCCATGTGATGAAGGATAAGAGTACTGAAGCATATGGAGGACTTCTTGATGAGGCAAGCTAAAATCCATTGATCAAGTTTCTTGATCACTGTCCGAGAGTTTTTCCTAGGCATGATAACCCGAGTCAATGTATACATCAGAGCACTGTCTCTTGGTTTCAAACTGTTGTAATGTCCAGACTTAAGGCTATTGAAGAGAATCTGATTCTGCTTGGAGTGGCAAGGAGTTTTGGGAATGTTAATTGGAGTCCCGGAAGCTGAATCATATAATCTGATTTTCCCTGGATTGATTTTCAGCACTTCACAGATCAACTTTGTTGTCACCTTGATTATCTTGCCTTTGATGGTTGTCTTGATGGACTCAACCAGCCCCTTGCCTCCATACTCAACAGTCATGTTGTCACAGAAGTCCTTCATAAGAACTTCATAACCTTGTACTTTCAAAGTGGCTAAGGTTTCAAGATTGGCATCCTTCAGCAGCTTTGTTACTCCAATGGCCTTCAAATTATCAAGCTCCATTATGTAGGTAGGAATATGAGTGAAATACTTCTTCTTAGGCCTCTTCTTGAATCCGGATTTGGACAGATTATTAAGCTTTCTCTTGGCTGGTGCGGGAGTAATTTCTTCTTCTCTCTCGAACTCTTCATCCTCTTCCTCATCATCACCATCAGCCTTGTCGAATTCTCCTTTGTCATCTTCATTTTTATCCTCATCTTCTTCACTTTTATCCTCATCATATTCTTTCTCTGATTCCTTCTCGCTTTTCTCTTCTGAATTCTGCTCATTGTCACTATCATTTGGCTCTTCATCACTCTGCTTGGCTCCTGAGCTCTCTTGCTCTTCATCATCTCTCTTCCTCTTTCTGAAATCATCATGGACAGGTGAGTTCTCACTGTGGATCTCATCATCATCAGAATCTACCTCCACAACCTTTTGTTCAAGCTTCTTTCCTCCTCTTCCAAACACTGTCTTCATACGAGTGCTTGGCCTGACATGTCTTGCTCGAGAGACTTGGGTGGTTGGAGTATGAGCCAAATGCTTTGGCATCTTTGGCTTAGGCATATCAGACTTTGTCTTGGAACTCTCTACCTCTGGTTCAATGCTTGGGTTAACCTTCTCAGTGGCAGATTTGATCTCGGGCTGAGCCAAATCTCCTTCTAGCAGCGAGCTCTCGTCTTCTTTTGGCTTTTCCTCAACAGATTTGGCCTTCTCAACAGTCTGGGCCAAATCTTCCTTTGCATCCTCATCAACTTGTTAGGCCACTTCTTTGGTAATTTTAGCAACATGTACTAGATCATCTGTTACATCTTTAACCTCATCGAAAATTGGAATCCCAGTTTGGATTTCATCACCAATCTCAGCACTTTTGCCCTTTTCTGTCTCTTCTGTCACTTTTAGTTCTCCGGATTTGGCTTCTTCATCAGCCAAGCTCTGTTCTTCTACAGGAGTACTGGATTTGGCTCGCACAGCAGCCAAATCGTCAACTTTAGTGTTCTTCATGTGAACCAGGACACCACCTAATTCCTTAATCTTCTCCTCATAGAACACATCTGCATCTTTTCCCGGAGGAGGCACAAGTGACCTCACAAAAGCAGCAAGCATATTGGTTTTGGCTTTTGATGAGCCAGAACCCTCATCTACACTCAAAGGTTTAACCTTTTCACTCGATTCAACCCTTTTCACAACAGCAGCATCAGATTTGGCCTTTGCCAAACCAGAACCCTCACCAACACAATCAACAAATTTTTCAATAGTCGTGACAGTACTATCGACTACAGCATTCCTAGCATCTGATTGAGTATCAATCGATCCTACCAAGGTCTTATCAGCAACATACACTTCTCCAGAACTAGAAACTCAAACACTAAAAGGTTCAGACGTTAAAATACTCGTTTCAAAGATGTTTCCTGGTGGTGCTTCTTTAAGGTTCAATGCATGCACCTTGGAATCAGATTCTTCTCCTAGAGGCACCATGGCTTCTTGGGTCTGTGTTCTAAGTTTGAGTTTCTCGATTTGAACAGCCGCCTCTCTTTCAGGTGAAGTGAGGTCAGGGCTTGTTTTCTTTTCTTTCTCCTTGCCCTTCTTTTCTCAGGTGTTGTGGTCTTTTTGAACACCAGTTTTGCAGCAACAGCCTTGGGTCTCCCTTTTAGAGGTGCTGGTGGTTTCGGTGGTTTCGTTCCGAGGATGTCTCCTTGAGATTTTTCCCTTTGTTGGTTCTTATAATGGTAAGTGTTTAGGGTTAGAGGTGTTTGTGTTTCAGAGAAAAATTGAAAAAGGAAGTTAAGGAGAAGGTGGGTAATGGTGGAGAGAGAGATAATCACGGGGTTTTAAAACCGGAAGTGGTCCAACTACCATAAATGAACCGCTTGCTTTTCAGTTATTCCTTTTTCCTTTTTGGCAGATGTGGGACACCACATATAGCCGTTGCCTCAGATGTTGTCTAGTTGACTTTGCACTCTCTTTCTTCTTTTTATTAACTGCTGCCTTTTGTCTATTGGATAATAGGTTTTGGCTCGTCTATGAACCAAATACTGCAGCTCTATCTCTCTGATGCCTTTGATGATTAGTTGACAGCCACGATGTGTCCTCATATGCTCATATGCTTAGTGCAGGTGTGAGATGTGTGACAATTGTGTATATTCTAAGTGCATATGTGTGTGATTTGTTATGATATGCATGAACACATAAAAACCAAATGTGGAGCCAAATCAGAATACTTAAGATATATTGCAAATACCAAGCTCGAGTCTGATTTTGGTGAACTGATCCTCCTTCAATGGTTTGGTAAAGATATCAGCCAGTTGATTTTCAGTTCTCACAAACTCAATGGCCACATCCTTCTTCAACACATGGTCTCGAATAAAATGATGTCTCACTTCAATATGTTTGGTTTGAGAGTGTTGTACCGGGTTCTTAGTTAGATTGATGGCACTTGAGCTGTCACAAAAGATAGGAACATACTTGAAAGTTAGTCCATAATCAGCAAATGTTTGTTTCATCCATAGCACTTGTGCACAACATGCACTAGCTGCCACATATTCAGCCTCGGTTGTAGAGGTAGCAACTGAATTTTGCTTTTTACTTGACCAAGATACAAGTGATTGTCCAAGTAGTTGACAAGTACCACTTGTAATTTTTCTATCAAGAGTGCACCCTGAAAAGTCTGCATCTGAGTAGCTTGTTAGTTCAAAAGAGTTCACATTAGGATACCACAAGCCTAAAGATGATGTTCCTTTTAAGTACTTGAAGATGCGTTTGATAGCTTTAAGATGAGATTCTTTTGGGCATGATTGAAATCTAGCAACAAGCAAACACTATACATAATGTCTGGTCTTGTAGCTGTAAGGTAAAGAAGACTACCTATCAAGCCTCTGTATAAATTTACATCAATACCCTTACCATTCTCATCCTTGTCAAGTTTGGTGCTAGTGCTCATTGGTGTCGGACTAGTTTTGGCTTATGACAAGCAAAATCTTTTCAGCAACTCTCGTGTGTACTTTGCTTGGTTAAGAAAAATTTCACCATTGAGTTGCTTAACATGAAACCCCAGGAAGAAATTTAATTCTCCCATCATGCTCATTTCAAACTCGCTGTGCATAAGCTTTTCAAACTCTTGACAAAGAGATTCATTAGTAGTACCAAATAGAATATCATCAACATATATTTGCACAATAATGATATCATCTTTGTTTGATTTCACAAATAAAGTTGAGTCTACCTTTTCTCTTGTAAAGCATTGTGAAATCAGATTTGAGCTTAATCTATCATACCAAGCCCTAGGTGCTTGCTTAAGACCATATAATGCCTTTTTCAATTTAAACACATGTTGTGGATGCTCATGATTTTCGAATTCTGGAGGTTGTTCTACATATACTTCTTCCATGATATATCCATTTAAAAAAGCACTTTTGACATCCATTTGATAGAGTTTAAAAGATTTGAATGATACAAATGCAAGAAACATACGAATGGATTCAAGTCTAGCTACTGGTGCAAAGGTCTCATCATAATCAATGCCTTCCTCTTGATTGTACCCTTGTCCAACCAATCGAGCTTTGTTTCTTACCACAGTTCCCGATTCATCAAGCTTGTTTCTGAAGACCCATTTGGTTCCAATGATAGGATGGTCTTTAGGCCTTGTAACAAGCTCCCACACATTATTCCTCTCGAACTGATTAAGCTCTTCTTGCATTGCCATTACCCAATTTTCATCATGTATGGCTTCATTGGCATTTTTGGGCTCAACTTGAGACAAGAATGCAAGATGTGTATTGATATTTTGTAATCTGGATCTTGTGGTTACTCCTCTTCTAGGATCACCTAAAATGGCCTCTGTTGAGTGTCCTCTAGGTGCTTGCACCTCTGAGTTTCTCGGCTGTGAACATGAGCTAGATTCCAGAACATTTGGTTGCACACTGCTGTTTTGAACATTTGGCTCGGGAGAAGCCAAATGCTGTTGATTCGCAATTGGATCAGAAATTTGCACATCTTTTGCCTCATCAATATCAATAACCTGTGGCTGATTCTCAGAATTAAACTCAACATCTATATCATCACCAAGATCATTCAAGTTAATCTCATCAAACACCACATGCATGGATACTTCAACAACCATGGTTCTTTTGTTATATACCCTATAGGCTTTACTACTCAAAGAATAACCAAGGAATATACCATCATCAGACTTAGCTTGAAACTTATCTAAATCATCTTTAGTATTCAGGATGTAACACTTGGAGCCAAATGTGCGAAAGGATGCAATATTTGGCTTTCTATAGTGCCAAATCTCATAAGGTGTCTTTTCAATTAATGGACGCAAAGAGACTCTATTTAGGAGATAGCATGCTGTGTTCACACCCTCAGCCCAGAAATAAGCAGGTAACTTATACTCATTAAGCATAGTTCTAGCCATTTCTTGTAAGGTTCGATTCTTCCTTTCCACAACCCCATTTTGTTGAGGTGTTCTAGGAGTCGAAAATGTGTGTTCAATGCCATTTTGCTCATAGAATTGATTGAAGGTGGAATTATCAAATTCTCCTCCATGATCACTTGTGATTTTAGATATTTTATACCCTTTTTTATTTTGCTGCTTCCCAGCTAAAGAATCGAATTCTTGACATGCATGATCTTTTTGAGAAAGAAATAAAACCTAAGTGAATCTAGAATAATCATCAACAATAACAAATGCATACTGATACAAATCACCTAGGCAAGCTTAGAGACTGGAAAAATAATGCACGTCAAGGCGACAATGGAGGAAGCAATAACGACAAGCAAGGAACATGGATGTATTCTAACAAGCTCAAAGTTCATCATCACAAGCTCACTTTTAGAATCATGTCCAAGATTCTTTCTCACAAGAAATTCAAGAAGAGATGGAGAATAAGCTTGGAGAAGAGTGGGGCCCACGATGATAATCTAGCTGGAGAAAGTGGGGCCCACGTCGACATCAATTATTTTTATTATTTTAGTTTAGCTGAATTTTATTATTTATGGATTATAATTTCGGCTTGGTGTTATTTATTATTTGGGTCATTAATTGTTAGGCTTTAGTTATTTAAGTTGGGTTTATTTTTTATTTATAAAGCCTAGTCCATTAGGGAATTGGAATTACAAATCCAATCCACTTTGGAGTTAGGGTTACTGTTCACGTGAATAGTACCCGCATGAATAGTAACATAAAGTTGTTTTATTTTGTTTAATTATTTTAGTTACAAGTCCAAGTCCATTAGGGTTTAGTATTAGACTAGTATAAATAAGACCCTTGGGTTCATATTTTTGGACGGATGATCAATATTGTTTATTGATAGCTATTTTGCTAATAAAGTTGGAGGTTCTCTTAAACCTTGTTTTGCAAGTTAGATTGATTTCTCTCTTGTTTATTTTAGGAATTGTGTTTACTTAACTAGTAATTGAATTGCTTGTGGAAGTAAAATTTAATGGGTCACCTGTCATATGCCTTGAACAACCACTGTTCTGAACCCATTCATCCCTTGCATCCTGTCAAATGATCAAGTTTCACGTACCCAAACTAACTTGGGTCCATCAGTTTTAGATTTGGCTCCTTTCGGAACCCAAATATATTTAACATGATTGTTTCTCTTCCTATGAAAGCATGATCTGATCATATGACCAACATTTCCACAGTAATAGCATGTGATATCAGGTCTATGTGAGTGCTCATGATGTCCCTGCCTAGGATGTCCATAATATCTAGGTCTATATTGTGTTCTAGATTCAGCCTTGACAAATTTAACTGGCATATTTGGCTTGTTAAAAGCCATATGTGTAGTGCCTATTCCACTTTTATCTAGTGAATGCCTTTGTTGTCCTAGCAGTAGATTCAAGCTATCTCTTCCATTAGTAAACTTCTCTAGAGAACATTTTAGATCATCTACTTCAACCTTTAGAGCACTATTCTTTTGTATCATCTCTTCACACTTGCTCAAATTACTAGCTAGCTTTTTCTCAAGATCTTCATATGCGTTTTGAGCAGCAAGTTTCTCTTTCTTTAATGACTCACAAATAGACAAACTTTCAGCATGTGCACGCTGAAGAGTTTCATGTGCAGTTTTGTGAGATGCATGATCAAATTCAAGCAGATCAATACGTTTCTTATATAAAGCATTCTTCCTAAGTGCTTGCTCATACTTATCATGCAATTCTTCAATTGCATCTTGAAGTTCATCAAAAGTATAGTCAAAGCAAGAGGAAGGAAAACAAAAAAACAAATTTACTAAAAATATTAGAGAAAAAATTGGAAAAAAAAAAAGAGAGAGAGAACCATACTCTGTCGACATTCTCCAGTGCTGTTCTGTTTCAACAATCCCCAATGGGGGATCTTGCTGCATCCAAACCGGGAGGCGACCCTCCCCAGGAGGACGATGGGGACCCAATCCAACCAGCCTCTATGGATCCACCTAATGATGCCTCTAGCATGGAAGTGTGTGAAGCTACCATGGAGAAACCTTTGGCAAGCTACCGGACTAAGCTCATGACTAATACCCAGAGACAAGGAGAGGGAGGCAACTGGCCAGAGGAAGAAGAAGAAGTCACAGTGGAACCGGGCGACATAATTATTGGATGCGAAGGTAATCTCCCGTCCCTAGACCTGTCTATAGCTTTTCAAAAAAGATTAGAGAAGAGATGGGAGCAATCCGTAATTGTCAAATTACTGGGCAAGAATATAAGCTATAGAGTCCTGACTGCCAGGCTTAAGTCATTATGGCAACCTTCTGCACCTTTCAAGTTGATAGATCTTGAGAACAACTTTTATGTTGTTAAATTCCAAAACAAACAAGACTACTTGCATAGTCTCGTTGATGGCCCGTGGTCAATTTTCAACAGCGCCCTATGTGTGTTTCCTTGGACATCTGACTTCTGTGCAGCTTCTGGCAAAGTGGAAAAAGCAGTGGTCTGGGTTAGATTCCCAGACATACCTCTCCACACATACCACCCGAGCATTCTGAATGCCTTGGGAGACCTTGTTGGGGAATCGATCAGGATTGATCAGGCCACAAGAGAGTACCAAAGAGGACGTTTTGCTAAAATTGCTGTTGAAGTTGATCTAACCAAACCACTTAAAGGTACCATCCTGTTTAGAGGAAAGGAGAAAGCGGTGATATATGAAGGGCTCCCTACACTTTGTTATAGTTGTGGCAGCGCAGACCATACCATGGATAAATGCCCCCTGCTCTCCCAGTCTGCAGAAGGCAGCAACCCTGTGACGAGTCAGACAAGTCCAGAGCGGACAGGGATGATGAATGAAGAAATACACGCCAAGATATCTGGTGGAGGTTCCTCCGGCGCAGGCCCCTGGATGAACGCGCCGGTGAGGGCGCGTAGGAATCCTCAAAGAAAAGCACCTATACCTAAAGTGGCCCCCATGGTATCCAATGCACAACCCTCAGGCTCAAGATTCGAGGTGTTGGCAACTGACCTAGATAGACAAGGTGGTGTAGAAGACGACCGGGAGGAGGGTTTGGGGCCCTGGATTGTAGTCGCTGAAAAGAGGGAGCCCAAACCTAAGCCTAAGAGAATAACAAAGAAAGATATCCAACCGACCCAACAAAGAACCACTAGCCCAGGACCAAGCAACCCCCAAGTACAAACTCGGACTCCCTTAGCTGAAGTTACCAATGCAGACCTAAACACGACCTCTCAGACCCATTGGGTAATCAAAAGCCCTCTATCCGATCCCACCAGCGCCAACAAACAACTCAATAGACCAGCCCAGACACATAACCCTACACTGAATATCCCAGATCAACCCCAGACCCAACCCATCACCAAACAAACTAACAAACCCACCTACTCTACAAACCAACACTCTGCTATACCATCCTTAGTAACTCCCCTAAACCAGGTACTATCCAAAGAAGAGGCGGAAGAGATAGCAGAGATGAGCAGAGTGCTGCCGGAATCCTCTACCTCAAACACTTCCCCCCTCAGCAGAACCCGCCCGAAGTCACAGCCCCCAGATTTAAACCCCATTGATGTTGCTGAAACTCACTCCCCTCCTGGACCATCATCATCGAAAAACTCAAAATTGGGAATGAGCCTAAAGCGCAGTACAACTCCCTCATTCAAGAGACGAGGGCAGAAAGGAGGACTTGGGCCGATTTCTGAAGATGAGGAAACTCTATTACTGCACGAGGAAATGCAGTCGATGGAGTTGGAGCCGTTGAGCCAGCAGAGCAACGCCCATCTCCAGGGCAACCTTCCCCCAAATTTTTAAATTAATGTATCCAGTCCTAATCTGGAACTGCCAGGGGGCAGCAAAACCTCAATTTCCAAGATCATTAAAGGTATTTACTCAGCAGTACAAGCCCATGATAGCGGTGATTCTGGAACCACGAATCAGTGGCATGCGAGCTAGCAGGGTTATCAGGAAGCTAGGCTTTAGGAGATCTCACAGAGTGGAGGCGCGAGGATACTCCGGGGGAATTTGGGTCCTCTGGCGGGAAGAGCTTGTCTCCGTACATTTTTTGATTAATCATGCCCAGTTCATCCACATGAAGGTTTGCACAGCATGGGGCTCATTTCTACTCACCGCAATATATGGCAGCCCTAGTGCGTCAAATAGAAAGTACTTGTGGCAGAACTTGGAAGTCTTATCTTCCACTACTACGGAACCCTGGCTACTGGCTGGAGATTTCAACGCCACCCTCTGCACTTCTGAAAGCACTAGTCTACGGAGAACCCCCCTCTTGCAGTATGAAGGAATTTCAGAACACCCTCCTCAACGCTGGGCTCCTTGACTTGGGCTACTCCGGGCCCTCTTACACCTGGCAGAGAGGCAGACTAAAGAAGAGACTTGATAGGGCGATCAGTAACGTGTGCTGGGCCGATAAATTTTCCCAGACAGAAATATACCACTTGCCCTTTTTGAACTCCGACCACAGGCCACTGCTAATAAGGCCAATCTGTATTTCGGCCCCCAACCTCCCCGCGGGTAGATTTTACTTCCGCGCCTCCTGGACTTCGCGGGAGGGTTTTGATGATTTTGTCCAACAAAATTGGAAGGAATCTAGTTCCTAGACCACATCCATTGCTAGCTTTACGGACAAACTACAAGCTTGGCAGAAATCAAATATGGGCCTTTCCATGTCCACGAAGCGGAAACTTCTTTCTCGACTGGAAGGCATTCAAAGATACTTGGAAAAGAAACCTTCTCAGTACCTTTCTAGCCTAGAAATTGAGCTCAGATGTGAGTTGGACAAAATCCTTGCCCAGGAAGAATTGGATTGGCTCCAAAGATCAAGATGTCAGTGGATACAGAGGGGGGACAGAAATACGGCTTACTTCCACACCTCTACAAAACTGAAACAGAGGAAAAGCAGAGTACTGGCACTGAGAGATGAGAATGGATGCTGGCAAACGGATGAGGGGATCTTAAAATCAGTGGCAGTTAATTTCTACAGGAATCTCTTCACTGATGACTCACCACACCAGGCACAAATGCCCTTACGGGGTTTATTCCCGGCCATCCCACTATGTAAAGAGCGTATTCTAGAGCTCTTTGTTACTGAGGAGGAAATCAGAGACACACTTAACCAAATCGGCGCACTCAAGGCCCCGGGGCCCGACGGCCTACATGCTGTATTTTTCCAGAAACAGTGGCAGGTGGTGAGAGAGATGTTTTGTAAGATGGTCACTAAGTTTTTCCAATCTTTCACTTGGGAGGAAGGAATCAATGATACCATTCTAACCTTAATACCGAAGGTCGAATCACCTCAATCCATGGCCCAATTCCGACCTTTGGGACTATGTAATGTCTCCTACAAAGTGGTCTCAAAGATAATAGCCAATCGTTTGAAGACGGTCCTCAATGATATAATCTCTCCGACACAAGCTAGCTTTATCCCTGGGAGACTCATTACAGATAACATAATTTTGATGCAAGAAGTTATCCACTCAATGAAGAAGAAGTCGGGCCAGAGGGGTTTCTTTGCCATCAAGATAGACCTAGAGAAGGCCTACGACAGAGTACGATGGGAATTCTTGAAAGATACCATGATAGATGCAAAACTGCCTAGCAGAATGATTAATGCAATTATGGGATGCCTGACTACCAGCCGAATCAAAGTCAATTGGAACAGTGAGCTCTCGGAGGAGTTTTCCCCATCACGTGGACTGAGGCAAGGGGACCCCTTATCCCCCTATCTTTTTGTCCTATGCATGGAAAAACTCAGTCAGATTATTGGCGAGGCGGTTAGAAGAGGAAAGTGGAGACCTATCCAACTTAGCCAAGGAGGACCAATGTTGTCTCACACCTTCTTTGCAGACGACCTAGTACTATTTGCTGAAGCTAGTATGGATCAGGTTGGTGTGATTTCGGAATGTCTGAATTATTTTTGCTATTTTTCTGGTCAGAAGATTAGCCAAGCGAAAACTCGAATATTCTGCTCCAAGAATGTCCCGAAACCTCTTGCCAGACAACTAAGTCAAGGACTGGGATACCAACTCACCTCCAACCTAGGAAAATACCTAGGTGTACCAGTTATACATGGTCGAGTCACTAGCTAGACTGTCCAACATTTGGTCCAAACAGTACAAAATAGACTTAATGGATGGCAAGCCCGTACCCTGTCTTTAGCAGGGAGGACTACGTTGGTCCAGTCAGTGTTGGCAGCCCTACCTATCTTTACAATGCAAACTATGAAGATACCCATCTCGGTGTGTAATCGGCTTGAGCAACTCTGTAGAAATTTCATCTGGGGCTCTACAGACACTAAAAGAAAACCTCACCTGGTTAAGTGGGACTTGGTGACAGTCCCTAAAAATTGTGGTGGGCTGAACCTTCGACGATTGAGGTCATGTAACCATGCTTTGATCATGAAATTAGCCTGGTCCCTTGTGACGAGACCGGAAGCTTTATGGGTCAGAGTACTCCGAGCGAAATACATGAGGAAGGATGTTTCGATCCCATTGAAACTAAAAAAGAAGAAGGGATCGCACACCTGGCTTGCAATCTGTGATGTATGGGATTCAGTGTACAAATGCTTGGAGTGGAGAATAGGCGATGGCAGAACCATTCGTTTTTGGGCGGACAAATGGACCCCTAGTGGCCCACTGATGAACCTCATTTCATCCCCCAATCCGCTCATACAACTGGAAGATTTGGTTGAATCTTTCACTTCGGCCTCTGGTGATTGGGAATGGAGTAGTTTTGCTCCGTGTCTACCTCCCTTTGCTGTCCAGGAAGTGATGGCAATTTGCACACCACATCCCTCGCGGGGACCTGATAGGATTTGCTGGGCCATGTCTGGGCATGGTAGATTCACTACCTGTTCTGCATATGAGTTCTTGGAATCAAAGAATTGGCCTCCAAGAGAGAAAGAATGGGAGCGAATATGGAAATGGAGGGGCCCTCAACGGCTGAGAAGTTTTTTATGGCTTATGTATTGGGACAAGCTCATGACAAATTTACACCGAGCTCGAAGAGGCATGACTGCCGACAGTTGTTGTCCTAGGTGTGCTAATTCGGAGGAATCAATCCTGCATATTATGCGCGACTGCCCACTAGCACGAGGACTCTGGCACTCGCTAAAAACCCCGCTGCAGATCCTGGGTTTTGGTAGTGATGACTTGCAACGATGGATACGGGTAAATCTTAAAGCACCCTTCCTTTCTGAAGAGGGTCTTGACTGGAACATTGTATTCGTTGCAGCATGCAGCCTACTTTGGCAATGGAGAAATGATCTTGTATTGAACATCCCCCAAGGATTCATTGCCCTGGCCGTATTGTTCTGATGAAAGCAAGGGAGATTATATGGGCTGACGAACAAGACTTACTGACATCACTGACGGGCACAAATGAGGGGCCGAAACTTGCGCAATGGTTCCCACCGACACCCCACACTGTCAAGGTGAACTCGAGCGGGTTTGTCATCCATTCCACGAGACAGGCTGGGGCTGGTGGCCTCATCAGAGGATCGGAGGGCGAATGGCTTGGAGGGATAGTATACAATATTGGAATATGCTCAGAACTGCAAGCAGTATTGTGGAGCATTAAATACTCCCTCGAACTTGCATGGGATTTAGGATTCAGACATATTGATGCGGAAATGGATGACCAAATTGTAATTGAGATGCTTACTTCCTCTGATGGTGACCAGCACTTTCTACCTACACTGGTCATTGAGATTAGGAAGCTCATATGTCGAGATTGGTCTGTCAACTTCAAGTACATTCATAGGAAGGCTAACCATTGTGCCGATGGCCTTGCGCGCAAATCTTTGGATTTTGAGAGAGGGGTCACTACTTTGCACAACCCTCCTAGTTTTATCATGCAAAACCTGATAACTGATGTAAGGGGAGATTATCTTCCGAGAATGTAGTGATGTATATTGTATTTTTGTGTAATATAAGCCCAGCGAGGCATAATCTTCTTTTCCAAAAAAAAAAGTATAGTCAAGAGAATCATTTACCTCATCATCTTCTCGAGCCATTAAGCATAGATTTACTGCTTTATCAGAATCAGAGTCACTTGATGAATCCAAATCATCCCATGCCGACATAGCCTTCTTTCCTTTGTTTCTAAAGAAATCAGATTTGGGTTTTTGGTGAGGACATTCTGACTTGATATGGCCCAGACGATTTTAACCAAAACACACAGGTGATTCTTTCTTTTGTTCACTTGATTTTGCACCTTGGAAGCTCTTTCCTTTCATTTGCTTCCTCTTTCGAAGAAATTTGACAAACTTCATGGTGATCAGTGTCATATCTGCATCATTGTACTCATCACTAGACTCTTGGTCCGCCTTAAGAGCCAAATCTTTCTTCTTTGATTCTTTTGGTTCCAGCTTAGAGCCATGAACAATAAGCTTGCCAATGAGCTCATCATAGGTGAGAACGTTCAGATTCTGAGCTTCTTCAATAACTGTGACCCTTGGCTCCCACTCCTTAGGTAGAGATCTAAGGATCTTTGCCACTTTATCTCTATGAGTGACGGGCCTACCAAGTAGAGCTAAACCATTGCAAAGAATGGTGAAGCATGTATCCATTTCTTGCACAGTTTCTCCAGCAGCCATTTGGAAGAGCTCATAGTCCCTCATTAGGCAATTGAGCTGAGACTCCTTTACTCGGTTGGTTCCTTCATGTGTGACATAAAGAAGCCTCTAAATTTCATAGGCTGTATTACAAGAGCTAACTCTTTGAAACTCACTTTCACTTATACCACAAAGTAGTATATTTTTGGCTTGCGCATCAAGCTTAGCTCTCCTTAGCTCATCTTCAGATCAAAATTGCATGTCTCTTTGAGGTCTGGCATAGGGACTCTGAACAATATTCCACATCTCAAGATCTTTCCCTTCAAGGAAGATCTTCATCCTAAACTTCAAATAGTCAAAGTTCACTCCATCAAAGTATGGAGCATTATTGACACTTGTACCTTCAAAAGCCATGATCTTTCTCTCTGGAGGTTAATCCACTTGATTGAGAACGCAGCTCCGCTACCAATTGTTGGCCCAGAAAAGGCTAAGAAGGGGGGGTTGAATTAGCTTTTCCTCTTTTTCGGTTTTTCAGAGATTTGGCTCGACACAGAAGCCAAATGTTAAACGTAAGTGAAAATGCAAGGATGAAGTCAAAAAAGCAATGGACACAAGGAATTTATAGTGGTTCCCCACTCAGAAGTACATCCACTACCTAAAGGTCCCCCCTTTAGGATTTCTAAACTATCCACTAATTTGGCTTTTACATGCGAGCCAAATAACCTATGATACACAAGTTTTTGCGGGCTGAACTTGCTAAACCTAACCCAAAGTTGAACCTAGCTTTGTCTACCCAACAAGATTATCCCCTAATCCTGTTGATTACAATCTTTCCCAAGGAAAAGCTTCAAGAGTGACTCACTCAAGAAGTTACACAAATTAAGCACAAGAATATCTCATAAGGTAAGCTCTTTTCTCAACTTAGAATCTCTTGAATGGCTAGGTTGATTTGCTGTGAAGCTTCAATCCTCTATTTATAGATTCTAAGGATGGGGAGGAGTGTCTTCCAACGGCTAGATTGCTTCCAAGTGGCGCACAAGTTGACTTCTTTCTTCAATTAAGAACTGTTAACATTTGGCTGTTGGCTGAACCATAACTGGTAATTACTTGGGCAGAAACTGTTCTTCAATCTTCAAAAATTTTCTCCAAAAATGGAAATGAGGACCACCAGCTCGTTGATGGCATGAAAGAGAGTGTGAGGACCACTTTTCTGACCGTTAGTTGACTCTTGGAGGCCAAGTAAATCCGTTGTTTTAGTTGCACAAAAGTCAGCTACTTTTCGGGACCACTTCTCCAACTGCCCAGACAGTGACGTTTTGGTTCGATGAAAAAGCCACGCTGAAGCCAAATCTTCAGGAATTTGGTTTCTGCAAATGCTTAAAACACACAAGGGCTGTCCATACTATTTGTTAATCATCAAAATAATCATATAACCATTGAATAATCATCAGAAATATACTAAACAAGATTAGTCTTAATTAATTACTTAATTAAGTACTTAACACATGTTTAGGCTTACAATGTGATGTCGCTTTCACCGAAAGATATCCATTTGACTTAGCTTTGCTTAATCACTATGGGTATTGGTCAAGCAACCTAGTATCTTACCATTTCTGGAGTCTGAATCAGTGATAAAAGCTACCTTAAACGGATCAAATGTCAGCTAGATTCAAAATTCTAGGTCCAATCTAGGACTATGCCAAACAATGACAAAAAGCTGTTGAATGGTGTGTCTCATGCCAGAACATAAAAGGGACAACAGGCAATATGAACGCTGACACTCTGGCGTCTCAGAAGAGAAGCCAACTGGATGGAAAGGGACATGCAACGACTCAAAATTTGAATTGACAACATCCATCTTGCAGCTATAAAAAGGAGTGTTAATTCAAGGAGAAACTTAGAACTGCCATACTAAGATTCTGAGTTAGAGCAAAAGCCTGCAATTCTCAAGGGAAGCAAAAAGAGAGAGAGAAGCCTTTTCCTTGTTCACATACTTAGTTAAGCAACCTTTTAGGAAAAGCAAAGCACTTGTACTTAGTGATAGCTTCTGTGTTCTATTCTGAGTGATTGTGTAAAATCAAAGCTAGGGTGAGCTTTGTGGTGAGTAATTAGGTTTGAGTTGAGCCTAAGGAAAAACTTGTATTAAAGGGTTTTTGGTTGAACCCGTTGAAAAGCCATCTTAGTGAGAATTAGAAATCTCAAAGGGGAATCCTTGAGTAGTGGATGTAGTTCTGAGTGGCGAACCACTATAAATCGTGTGTCTAATTATCTCTAACCCTTCCTTCTTGTGTGTTAATTAGTTTGTTCATTAGTATTCTTAAACACAAATTTCAAATACATATACAATTTGGCATCAGAGACACCAAATCGGGTTTAATTCGAAAAGGCTAATTCACACCCCCTCCCCTCTAGCCACCTTGGGCCAACACTTTGGTCTTAGGCAAAAATATATTTATGATTTAATTTATTAGAATATGGGTATTTTATTTGTTTATTTCTTTTATTTATTTTGGTCTATTACTTTTGAGATGATTTAATTTTGGGTTAAAAATAAATTTAAGGTCTGGACCAATAAGATATGGACTCTCAAGTAATAGCAGCCCATTTAAACACATTATTTACAACTAATTCTGATTCTGATCTTCGTGGAAATTCGGAATTAAAATATATAATTTTTCCTATTTTGTGTTTTTTATAGTAAAGAGAGTAGAAAAGAGGGTGTATTTGATAAATAGGAAAAATGTGGGAATATGAGACAAGTTAGGGCTGTTTTCTGGGTCAGGGAATATTCTAGAGGGCGTGGAAAACAAGTAGAATTCGGATTAAAGAGGAAAAGTGCAAAAAAAGAAAAAGAATAGGAGCTGGAACCTGGGCCCGGCCATGACTGCCAGGCTTGGGTAGTCAAGTAGAGAAGACCGCCAGCCCCCAATGGTCATCACGACATGGCCGCCATGGGTTGGGCGGTCATCGCTCCCAGTTTCGGAAATTTTTCTCTTTTTTCATCTTTCCTTAATCCTAGCTCTTAACCGTCAAATTTAGGGGTTCAATCTCGACCCTTGGATGAATAGGATGAACCCTGGAAGCCTGAACAATATAAATAGAACTCCCCATACACACATAATGGACACAAATTAGAAATCTTTTCTACATTCTTCAAAGGTTAGAAACCTAGAGAAAACTCTTCTTATCTAGGGTTAGAAATCTCTTTAGGAGGTATTATTCTGGAGAATTTTCGTTAAGAGGAGCAGCAACAAGTCAACAATGAGTGGGGATCAAGAGAGGAGCAAGGAGAAGGCGGTTGGAGGCAATTCCGGTGGTGAATAAGTAGCAAACTCGAGTAGAAGGACCTGTTGCATGTAGTCTTAGTAGATCGATGATATCTGGAGTTCTAGACATCAGTTTGCTGCCATTTTGGTGTCCTAGAAAGCTAAGAGAGAGATCTACAACTTTTCTGTTGACGGCAGAAGCTGATTCGACTGTTTTTCTTATAATAATTGTGGTTGAATTTGACACAAAATTGAGCTAAGGAGTGGGAAAAGAGTCGGGTTAGCAAACACCAAATCGCAAGGAGCTAGAGTGATGCAAATTACCTAGGCAAGCTTAGAGACTGGAAGAATATTGCACACCAAGGCGACAATGGAGGAAGCAATAATGACAAGAAAGGAACTTGGATGTATTCTAACAAGCTCAAAGTTCATCATCACAAGCTCACTTTTAGAATCATGTCCAAGATTCGTTCTCACAAGAAATTCAAGAAGAGATGGAGAATAAGCTTGGAGAAGAGTGAGGCCCACGATGACAATCTAGCAGGAGAAAGTGGGGCCCACGTCGACATCAATTATTTTTATTATTTTAATTTAGCCGAATTTTATTATTTATGGATTATAATTTTGGCTTGGTATTATTTATTATTTGGGCCATTAATTGTTAGGCTTTAGTTATTTAAGTTGGGTTTATTTTTATTTATAAAGCCTAGTCCATTAGGGAATTGGAATTACAAATCCAATCCACTTTGGAGTTAGGGTTACTGTTCACGTGAATAGTACCCACGTAAATAGTAACATAAAGTCGTTTTATTTTATTTTATTATTTTAGTTACAAGTCCAAGTCCATTACGGTTTAGTATTAGACTAGTATAAATAAGACCCTTGCGTTCATATTTTAGACGGATGATGAATATTGTTTATTGATAGCTATTTTGCTAATAAAGTTGGAGGTTCTCTTAAACCTTGTTTTGCAAGTTAGATTGTTTTCTCTCTTGTTTATTTTAGGGATTGTGTTTACTTATCAAGTAATTGAATTGCTTGTGGCATTTATAAACTTTGTTGTGTTTTGAGGTGATAGAGGTAATCACTAAAGCTTTTGGTTGAATTGATTTCTGATCTTGGTGACTTGATTGAATCGGAGGTGCTATCTAGCTTTGTTCTGGTAGTGTTGCCGTATCATCTTGGTAGCGGAGCCTAGGTATCAATTTCAACTACGTATCCCTTTACTTTCAGCAATTTAATTTTCTGATCTTAGTGGTTTTTGGGTGTTGTCGAAATTATATTAAAAAAAAAATTTCGATTTGTTTTCTTTTATTGTTAGTCTTGTCGATTTCAATTACCATAATATTAAAAAAAAAAAAGAGAGTTGCTGCGATTTTTGTTGTGAAGTCGATTTGGTAGAGAAGTTGAATTTCTTGGTTGATTGTTGGAATCGATTTGGTGGCAGCAATTAGTTATAAAAAAAAGGGGTGAAATCAACTTGGTGATTGAAGGATTTCGGCAAGTATTGATTTGAATTGCAGGAATTTGCTTGATTGGGATACTTTCCGCGGGTTGTTAGGGTATCTAGTTGGGTAACTTTCTTTGATTCTGCTTATTTGATTGTGTTCTTTATTTCAGCTTTTCTAATTGAGCAATCTTGTATCTTATTGTTCAATTGCTACAATAATCCTCACATACATTGTCTTGTTCTTGTGTGTGACTATCTTTCTTTCCGGAGTTAATTTTGCCTCTAGAGTTGCATTGTCTATTTTCTTGCTAGGATTTCCTTGATTCTTTCTTTAAGTGTTGCAGGTTGTTTATTATTTGATTAGGTGTTACTAATCCCAAAGAATAAACACAGTGAGATTTCAAGAGAGGTAAAAGGCGAGTGTTACATCTATTGCCAAATTGAGTGCAAACACGAGAGAACACAAAAAGAGTGTAAACACATGAGGGAGTGGTGAGGAAATATTTTCTACTAATACTTTCTTGCAGGTTAACATTATGGAATATTGGAGATACGATAGAGAAGCCTATAGAGGTCGATATGTTGATCGAACTGATAGGGATGTTGAAGGCATCAAGATGAAGATTTCCTCTTTTCAAGGCAAAAATGATCCAGAAGCTTATTTGAAGTGGGAGAAAAGAGTGGAGATGATATTTGATTGCCATAGCTACACTGAGGCAAAGAAGGTAAAATTGGTGGTTGATGAGTTTACTGACTATCCTTTGGTTTGGTGGAACAACTTTATGTTGGATTGGAGGTACAATTATGAGGGTCCTGTTGAAACTTGGATTGATATGAAGAAAGATATGAGGAAGAGATTTGTTCCTGCCTATTACCATAGGGAGCTGCATCAAAAGCACCAGACATTGCGCCAAGATTCTAAGAGCATTGAAGAGTATTATAATGATGATTGGCATAGAGAGACTTCGACTATTAGTGCAATGAGGACGCAGAAAGCTAGAAACCTGAATCCTGTGCATTTTGACTATGGAAAAGTACCTAAGGAAGAATTTCCTGATCCTAGGCGTGTGCTGAATGCTCAAGTCAAGGAAGATGGTGTTGAGCAAAGGGCGAATATTTTCCAAACAAGATGCTTGGTGAATGACAAAGCATGTAGCTTGATTATTGATGGAGGAAGCTGCACCAATATGGTTAGTTCAATGCTAGTGGATCGCATGGGATTGGCATGGCAAAAGCATCCTAAACCTTACAAGCTACAAAGGAAGAATGACATGAGAGAACTCGAGGTAACAAAACAAGTCCTTGTTTCCTTTTCCATTGGCAGGTATTTTGACCAAGTATTATGTGATGTTGTGCCTATGGATAGGTGTCATCTATTGTTTGGTAAACCCTGGCATTATGATAGGGGAGTGGTTCATGATGAAAATAAGAATAGGTACTTATTCACCGTGGGAGATAGAAAGGTTATACTTGCACCATTGCCTCCAAACGAAGTTTATGAAGATCAAATGCATGTGAAGCGAAGTGTGGAGGCATGGAAAAAGGAGAAAGAGGCCGAATCTTGTAACACTAGTGAGAAAGAGAGGAAGGCTGAGAGCCTTGCAAAAGGTGAGCTAGAGAGGAAGGCTGAGAGCCTTGCAAAAGGAGAGGAGAGTTCAAAAGAAAATAAAAGAGAAGAAAAGAAAGAGGAAGCCGAGAGTGAGAGAAGAAAAGTGATAAAAGAAGCCTCAAAAGAAATTGTGTTAAAAGGCTCAAATGAGAGAGAAGTGAGGGTTGAATATGAGGAAAAGAAGAGTTTATTTGTGCTCTTATGCAAGGAAGCTTGGTTTAAAGCTAACCTTAACCCTTGTCTTTCTAGATGTGATGTGTTTCTTTTGCAGGTTCCTAAAGATGCTTGTCCTAAAAGATTGCCGACCCTAGGAGAAGATGGTTCTATACATAGGGCGTCGATTATAATCAAAAGGGAGCATCAGGTTTTAAGTTCCTTTTCTATGACTTTAATGCCTAAATTGGATAACATGATGAGTAATTTAAATTCTTACTTTATTGGTTTTCATCCACATAAATTACTTGTTATGCATACTTCTGAGTTATTGTTTTGGAAGGAACAAATTAATACTACTTGCATGTTGCTTGATCCGGGAGGCGAAGCTAGAAGCTTGAAGCTTGGTCCTATGTGCATAATGATTGGTTCGCAAGGTGAGTATAGTGTTCGTACTACTTTCGATATTGCTAAATTTCCTCCAATTGATTTTGTAGGTATCGATTCGAGGACGAATCGTTTTGAGGAGGGAGGGAATGATGCAAATCACCTAGGCTAGCTTAGAGTCTGGAAGAATAATGCATGCCAAGGCGACAATGGAGGAAGCAATAACGACAAGCAAGGAACTTGGATGTATTCTAACAAGCTCAAAGTTCATCATCACAAGCTCACTTTTAGAATCATGTCCAAGATTCGTTCTCACAAGAAATTCAAGAAGAGATGGAGAATAAGCTTGGAGAAGAGTGAGGCCTACGATGACAATCTAGCTGGAGAAAGTGGGGCCCACGTCGACATCAATTATTTTTATTATTTTAGTTTAGCCGAATTTTATTATTTATGGATTATAATTTCGGCTTGGTGTTATTTATTATTTGGGCCATTAATTGTTAGGCTTTAGTTATTTAAGTTGGGTTTATTTTTATTTATAAAGCCTAGTCCATTAGGGAATTGGAATTACAAATCCAATCCACTTTAGAGTTAGGGTTACTGTTTACGTGAATAGTACCCGCGTGAATAGTAACATAAAGTCGTTTTATTTTGTTTAATTATTTTAGTTACAAGTCCAAGTCCATTAGGGTTTAGTATTAGACTAGTATAAATAAGACCCTTGGGTTCATATTTTAGACGGATGATGAATATTGTTTATTGATAGTTATTTTGCTAATAAAGTTGGAGGTTCTCTTAAACCTTGTTTTGCAAGTTAGATTGATTTCTCTCGTTTTTATTTTAGGGATTGTGTTTACTTATCAAGTAATTGAATTGCTTGTGGCATTTACAAGATTCCTTGTGTTTATTACTCTATTGTTGCTTAACACCTTTGTTGTGTTTTGAGGTGATAGAGGTAATCACTAAAGCTTTTGGTTGAATTGATTTCTGTTCTTGGTGACTCGATTGAATCGGAGGTGCTATCTAGCTTTGTTCTGGTAGTGTTGTTGTATCATAGAGGAAGGCTACAAGAGGTAACTCTAAACTTGATCTTTAGTTGCTATTGACGTGATGATGTCGTTACTAATGCTTTGATTGTTGGATGATGCTTTGTAGGAACTACGTGAGCTTTGAACCCGGTCGCCAGGGTGCGTAGGCCGATTCTAGTGATGGAATCTAAAGCTCAATTATATTTTACTTTTAGTTTTGTTTTATTTTTCATATTATTACTGTGTTGTTGTTGTCTTGTTGCTGCATGTGGCATACGTTCATCATCAATTGCACATAATTTCGCCCCAAATATAGATGGGTGCTTAACACCTTCCCATCTATGACGAATCCCCGAATCCAACATCTATGGTTCACTATGACTAGTTGCCTTATGAGATTGATGCTTAATAAAAGTTTTCCCTCGAGTTTTATCCATTAATAAAATTCTGATGGCGACTCCAGTGATGTTGGATTGACCCTTAGAGAGTAAAATGAAAATGACAAACTCGATCCTATGATTTGCAGTTTTCATTCTCCCTTTGCGCGTTGTGTCTAAACATCCTTCCCCATTGTCCACTCAATCTTGTCTGGGTACACAAGCATCCTTCAGGGCCTTGATGTTGTGGCAATGACTTCCTCCTAGTGATCTTCATGGATTTCAATCCCAATCGTGTTACCCTCATCCTTTGGTTCATTCTCCACCTTTTTAATGTCTGTAGTGTCCTCTTAGTCTGGTTGTCCATTGGCATCCGAATCTTCATTCTGATCGTCTGAGTCTCCACTTCCTTCTTCGTATTTTACATAGCTTGCAAAAGCCTCGGATATTCGCATGTTGTCACAAGTGAGGATGGCATTTCGGAATTGAGTTCCCCTCATTACATCCTCGATCGTGCCATATTGATCCATTGCTCTTCGGAGTTGCCTCATGGACAATGGGGCATATCCATCCCTGGTCACGATTCCTCGGAGGAGCATCTCTTCCAATTCATTAACCATGGTCCTAAATTACAGTTGCGCCTCCTTTTCTTAGATGCAGGTTGCGTTCCTCCCACTTTGGTTGCCTTTCCTTCTTCATCAGGGTTTTCTACGGGGCCATACCCTTTTTGTAGATGCTTTTAGCTCTCTTGGTGCATTCCCTACACATGGCTCACTGAAAAGTGGAATTGGAGATATCGTTGGTTGGGTTCGAAGGGAGGGCTAAGGGCTATTATCAAGAAGAGGGCATAATCTCAAAGGGGCATGGATGGTGGTTGTTCCCTGGCTCAATGCATTTCTTCAAAAATCATGCAATCATGCTATACAAATGTTGTCCTATTTTTGAATTTGCGGAACAAAAGGGCATCTACCTGGATTTTTGAAAATGTCGTATTTTAATTGATGGAAAACTTCCTTGCAAGTTGGGTACCCTTTTAAGCCCTTTTAAGCATCTACCTTTTATTGAAACCATGGGGATAATCTATCCTCATTCTTTTTCTTTCCTCTTTCCCTCATGCATGACATTTGAATCCATGACAAAGAAACACAACGCATGGACACAAACAACACATAAGCATAGAACGCACTTTACACGAATACATGTACCACGATTCATTATGCATGAAATGCTAGGGTATGCAGCTGGTTAGGGGCCAAAGGACCATCTCTAAGGGACAGCTTGGCCTACTCACATGTGACGTAGGACGTCTTGTGAGGTTGTTGGCCTATTAACCCCTATCATTGCTAAACGGCGAGAAATAGGTTCACTCTAGCCATTAACCTCATAGGACGGTATGTAATAGACTAGGATCCCCTTACCCTCTTAAGGTAGAAGCTTCACAAAATTCGAATGAATGCAAGGAATGCATATGACAAACAAAAAGACATATAATGATCAATGATTGCACATAACTTCTTGAATCCTCTACGTCCCTAGTGGAGTTGCCAACTGTGAGGACCCAACCCAAAATTCATTGGACCTCCTCACCTTATCCCTACACCTTCTTTTTAACCATCATCCATATCTTTGGAGTCGCCACCCAAATTTTATTGTAGGGCGAAATTTTGGGAAAACCCCATCTGAGGCAACCAATGACTTCTTAAGGCAACCAATTCAACGAACCAAAGATGTGGACCCGGGGATTCGTCACGGATGGGAAGGTGTTAGGCACCCATCTGTGTTGGGACAAAGCTATGTGCAATAGATGATAAAAACATGTCTCATGCTACACACAACAATTATAAAATTAAAACAAAACAGAAAATAAAATAAGATTGAGCTTGCGTTTCAAACCACTAGAAACTATCTACGTACCCCCTATCATGGGCTCAAAGCTCACGTAGTTCTTACATACATAACACGACAATCACAACATCAACATCAAAATCATATCAGCTTGTCACAGCAATCAAACAACAAGATAATTAGAACAGATTACCTCTAGAAGCGCTCCTCTAGCTCCCGTGCACTTACCACTTCTTAATAGAATTTTGGCCCGATTTCAAGCAGGAAATTGACACAAAAAGAGGCTGAATCAGCACCTGGATTCAACAGAAAACTTGTAGATCTCTGTCTCAGCATTCTAGGGACACCAAGATCACAGTAAACTGATGTCTACAGCTCCAGGTATTGCAATTCTCCCACGATTGCCAGCACTGGAACTTTCTACTCGGGAATCACCTTTCTTCTCCAATGTTTTGCTTTGATCCGCCCCCTTCCTCCTCTTCTCTTGCTCTTCTCTTGATGCTACCTTGCTGCTACTCTTCTTCACAAAATTCTTCCAGAATTTCAGTCCTTATTAGGGTTCCTAAACTTGAAAAGAGAGAATTCTTTCAAACACCTAGCTTATGTGTGTATCGAGAGGGAAGAGAGAAATTGTGTCTGTTTGAGGGGGTAGAGGGTCCTATTTATAGTGTTTAGAGTGTTAGGACATGGTCTTGATCTAAGGGTCAGGATTGAAACCCTAGATCCAACGGTAGATGCTCAGAATCAAGCAAATAGGAAAAATCTCAAAACTTGGAGAAACTGGGAGCGATGTCCCCGCGCCGGCTGTCATGTAGACTTGACCGCCGGCACCTGTTTCCTTACCTGTTCTTTTCTTTTTTGGTTTGATTCTCATTATTCTGACTCTACTTGATTCTCACGTCCTTCTTTATCAGTTTTTGCCTGTTTTCTACTCCAGAAAACACCCTAACTTGTAGCCTACCCTCACCCCTTTTCCTACTTTTCTTTTTCTTTCTCTCCACTTCACGCTAATTACCATAAAACTCTCAAAACAAATATGGACACTTTTTAAACCAAAAACCTGACGAAATTAAGGTTAAAAAGACTACTAATCACTAGGTTCTAAGTGGACTAACATTGTTGGAGGATTCATATTTCTTTGGTTCAGGCTCTTAACTCATTTTAAACCCAAAATCATCTCAAAAGGGTCCAAAAGCTAATAAAAGTCCAAAGCAATGAAATGTCCACATTTTATTATAATTTAGACCTTTAAATATATTAAACTTAGAATTAAATCATCTCAATAATCCCAAGCAGAATATATTAAAAATCTAAAAATATTAAAATATTAAAATTCTACAAAATTAAATTATAAGCACATTCTCACCTAGGATTAAATCATCTTATTAATCCATGGTCAATAATATATTTACAATTCAAATTAATAGAATATTAGTGGGTCAAAATTGGGTGTTCACACCAACAATAGCAGGAAATAACGGGCCCTATCTCGTTCAACCACCGACTTACGCAAATTTCTTGCCTCCGTCTGAAGCATTTCAACTTGTACCTTCAACTTATCATTCTCCTCCGATACTCTTGTTTCGCACATAAACGAATGCTCTAGCTCAAAATGCAACCTGCATTCTCTTCCTTCAAACCGCAAAATCACATTTTTTGCTCTCTGTGTCATCGGACGATCATACCAAACAAAGAAATTACACTTCCTTCCACATTCATCGAACCCACCACACCCATTAAATCACCTTTCTGGATTGTCAGTTGTTGAGAGACACAGATCGCCACAATTACAAATACATGACTCCCACTCATACCAGAAATTAGAAGACCCAGATGACCTCATCTCTCATCTTGGAAAGAAACTAAGAGCTAGTTAGTAAGTTAACTTATAAAAAAAACCGTTGGTAATTAAACTAAATTAGTTTAACTTACCAAATAAAATCAAAAGTAAAGAAAAGGAAAGTCAGGGTTGGGTGGGAGAGAGAGGCGGGAAAAAATTAGGGTTCAAAAGTGGGCTTTCGGCAGGACTCGGGAGGGAAAATGGGTTCGGGGTGCGCGGGTTGTGGTTAGTGCACTGTTCACATGGGTTGGCCTGGGTTGGGCCCAAATGCCACTTGTAGATTTAGCATTGGTCCACCTCACCAGAGCGAGCCACTCGGACGCGCCTCGCCACATGGCAGTCCACGTCACGAGCAAATAGTGTGAACAGTAGCCCAATTTTGACTTGGTGCGAATTGAATAAAATTTGGATAACTTAGAACCTGCATTGAACAAAATCTACTTGGAGGGGAAATTGAACATTTTGTAACCTGATACCCAATTTGACTATTTTTGGATAACACAAGGCGCATAAAAGTATTTAAGCCTATTATATATGTCTATAATGAAAGGATATGAGTAGTAATAAGAAAAGTTTTAGAATTAAGTACTTTAGTAGGCTAGAAACTCGTGCAGATAACATGTTATAAAATTTAAGATGAAATTCACTCTTAATGGTAATGATACAAGTATGGAGGTAATAATACAAGCTTGATGGTAATAATATAACTTTGATAATAATATTGACAATGGAGAACAATTAAACTAAGACGGAGAGAGCTTGAGAAGAGAGGTGTATACGAGAAGAGAAGAGAAGTTTATGGTAGGAAGTAAGTGTAGAAATGTGAAGGAATGAAGTGGTATACATAGTTGAAAATAGTAAGATAATAATAAATGTGTTTGATTAATTTTAAAAAATAAAATCAAATAGATATTAGGTAAAAGAAGATGATATTAAGATTAAGACAAATAGAATTATGGAAGTTAAATAGCCAAAGAGATGAATTTAAATAAATGTTAGGTGTAGGGTAAAATAATTACTTTTGGAGTATGGTAAAAGGAATGTTACAAACATGACATTCACATAATTTATTTATAGCATTATTTTTTTATAAAATTGATGATACAATTCATTCTTTGATGGAATAATATAAGCTTGATCAAGCTAATAATACAACCTTAGTGGGAGTAATACAACTTTAATGGTAATAATACAACTTTGATAATATTGATAATGGAGAATAATTAAACTAAGATGAAGGGGGCTTAAGGAGAGAGTGTGTAGGAATGAGAAGAGGGAAGTTTATATTGGGAGATAAAAAATATAAGTATGTATAGATGAAGAGGGTATTCATAGGTGAAAAAGGGAGGATGAAAACAAATGAGTATGATTAATTTGATAAGATAAAATCAAAAGAATATTAGGTAAATGAAGATAGTATTAAGATTAGGACAAATATAATTATGGAGGATAAATGGCCCAAAGAGATGAATCCATTTGGATGTTAGGTGTAGGGGTAAAATATTTACCGGGAGTAAATTTGGGTACGGTAAAAATAAGTTTTACTAGATGGTAATAATGACATTCACTATAATTTATTTACAACACTCCACCTTTGAATATCATTGTACTTTGGGTCGAATACGCTTAGGAAAAAGTGCCTCGTTAAAAACCTTACCAAGAAAAACTCAGAGGGATAAAAACTTGGTGAGGGAAAAAAGAGTGCAGTGCGTATTCTACTATCCCTCATTTTGGCCTCCCTTGATGTCTCGAAGTCGTCGCATTCCATTCTTCTTTATCAACTTTTCAAAAGTTGAAGTAGGAAGTGATTTCGCAAATAAATCCGCACCAGGTTGCCACTTTAATGAATCTGTTGACATAAATATCACCTTTGGTGATTTATGCTTTATCCGATCACTGTTGATGTATTCCTCCTTCAATTGGGCAAAGTAGGCAGTACTATCTTCATAATTTGTCGTTAGAACATATTCCTTGCTATTTTATTTTGTGATTGCTATCATATGGTAGTTCTTTCATGTTTAAAGAAGTAGCATGTGTCTGTCTGTGCTTTATGTGAATCAAATAAATGACCTGCAACTGCAAAACCAACTATATTCCCTTGGATTCACAAGGTTAAAATAATTCTATGTCCATTATATCCCGAAGATAACCGAAGTAAATATTTATATATTTTAATTTTTATACGTTAGAGCAAAGTTATATTTTGCTAATAAGTTTATGGCAAAAAGTTCACGCTTTATGTTATTAGCAAGATAAATTGCACTACTATATGGTACTTCAGGACCAATCTAATTTTTCGAGATTCTTCATCTCAAACTCTTTCTTAAAATATAGCACAAGATTTAGAAACTTTTTCAGGAGTTCTAATAATATTTAAATCACAAAAATAATGAAAAAGTCACATATAGATCTAAATTATAAACATAAGCAATAATAATAAAAATTCACATTTGTACTGATTAAATAAAACACACAGAGCATATATGCAATAATAATTATACTATGCATACCCAAATTAGTTCAAACCATATAAAGATCAATTTAGTTCAATTGAGTATATTCTCGAGAATTAATTGATTCAGGCAACTTGAATCCTTCCGGGATTCTCATGTATATGTCATGACTTATAGTTCCATAGAAATAGACTGTAACAACATCCATTAGATACATTTCTAGTTTTTTATGTTTTGTCAGACTTATCAAATACCGAAAAAGTAATGGCATCCACCATAGGAGAGTATATCTTCTCATAATCAATACCAGGTCATTGGGTAAAACCTTGTGCAGCAAGTGGTGCTTTATATCTCACTTCTTCATTTTCTTTATTTCTTTTCACACAAATGATGAGCATGAAATTACACTATTTTTACAGCATACACTGTAGTCTTTTGGCCTTGCATTTAGCATCAATTCATGCATTTAGATAAGAAATCACTTGCTTTTATACCAAACTCTACTTTCCTTACTCTTGTTTGCTTTCAGGTGCAATTAGGTCCTTTTTGGAGAAGATTTGACGATTTTTGGCCCAAAACTAGTGAGGCGCTGCTGAATGTCCAGTTCCAGTTCAAACTGCACCAGCGTCAGCCCCCAGATTCGTCCTGACAGCGGGTGCTGCGTCAAAGTCCATGTTTTATAATTGTTTGGAGCTTGCGCCTAAATTCAAGGAGTTTTTATAGGAGATCGCATGGATACTCCTAACAAGGAAAGAAGATCTGGAAGCTTAATTAAAGAGGGATTCTTTAAGCTAAAGTCTAGGAATTTAATTCCAAAACCTACTCTTTTAGGAATTTAACCCTAGATATAAAAGCAAAAGGGTTTATCACGAAATTAACAAGCAGAGGGAGGAGAAAATCACGAAATTTGGCTGGAAAGAAAGTGGTTCTTGGAGTCTTCTTTTATTTTTACTGTAGTCATGTCGACTATTCTCTTTTGTTTTATTTTCTTCTTCTTCTCCTTCATTAACTAATTTCTTCTATCTAGGTTTATAGGATGTAGCTACAGCTTTATGTTTGAGTAATAATTCATGTTTGGTTTCTTTTACTCGTTTATGCCTTGATTTTTGTATGGAGAACTCAACAGTGCATGCGGCTTGATCATCCTCGTGTACAATTTAGATAACTTGGTGATGTACTGAACATGTGAAGCTAGGAAATCAGATCGTTCCATATACAACCTCTATCCTAATCATTTTCGAGAGAGATTTTTAGGGTAGTTGAGGATTCAGCACCTAGTACAGCACCTACTGCACCCTAGGACAGGCAGCACTGGTGAACAACAGGTTGTTCGGGACTAGGGTAGGTTTACAATAACAGTGAACAACTGGTTGTAGATGATATAGGCTAGGTAGCCCTACAAGGTAGACGAATAAACTAACCAAATTTTAAGTTATTTTTTGAACAGTGCGAGCTGTAGTGAACCCCTAATAACCTAGGTTCCTTTTTATTGCGTTTTCCCTCCAATTGATATCCTTGTTTTTAATTTCTGTTAATTTACTTTATTATTTCAGTTTATTATCACCACAATCCCGATTTTATTCATTTTATTGTTATTTAGTCTAATCGATTAAAATCCTAAGGACAGTGTTGTTTACAGCAGTCCCTGTGATTCGACCTTGTTTACTACAGCGTGCTGTATACTTGCAGATAGTTTCGCACGAACAACAAATACCCATTTATAATCGATCAATTTTACACCATCAGGTGTAAGGACTACAGGCCCAAAAACTTCTTGCTTCATAAGCAAGTCTAACTCAGCCTTAATTGCGTCTCTTTACCTTAACCAATCATTTTTGCACCTACATTCATCAATAAATGTATATTTGTGATCCTCATTTTCTTCCATAATATTTAATGCTACATTATATGTAAAAATTCTATCGACGATTATTTCATGTCGGTTCCATCTTGTTCTTGACACAGCATAATTGATCGAGATCTCGTCATTTTCATTTATTTCAGGTACCTAAGTTACTTTTGGAACTTTATCAATTGTGTCAGGAACCTCTTTTGGAGAATTTTCCTCTTCTTGAGGATTTTTAATTTGAACCTCTATTGGAGGTTTTATTTTCTCGCTGGGGTCATCTTGTATCTTTGCTCCTTTCCTTGTCGAGAATTTTTATCTTTGGAACCGAGTAGTCTTCCACGCTTCTGGCGTGCTTAGTTTCATTTGTATTCTTTGATTGTTCTTCAGAAACATCAATTCAAATAGGAGCATCTATAACTGGTATATAAGATTTGGTCACTTTATTTAGATTAGCAAATGTGCCTGGCAATTGATTTATCAAATTTTGCAAATGAATCACCTTTTAAACTTCAGGTTCACACTAATATGTTCGAGGATCAAAAACTAGATATTGATATTTCAATAATCTCTTGTTCTAGTTGCTTATTTTTTCCCCCTGATATTGGGTAAATACTTTCATCAAATTAACAATAAGCAAATCTTGTTGTAAATAAATCTATAGTCAATGGTTTCAATTATTTTATAGTTGATGGAGATTCATATCCAATATACATTCCTAATCTTCCTTAAAGACCAATTTAACTATCCTGTGGTGGAGCAATAGGCATATATACTACACAACCAATGATCCGAAGATGGGAGATATTAGGTTCGTGACCATGAACCAATTGAATAGAAGAGAGCTTATGATAATTTTGTTAGCCTACTGCGCACAATGTTGCTAGATGCAAAATAGCATGTCCCCAAGCAATAACGAGGAGTTTGCATCTCATCAATAATGGCCTTGCAATCAATTAGAAACGTTTGATAAACGATTCTGCTAGACCGTTTTCGATAGAACATAAACTACAGGATGTTCAACTATAAATCCAATTGGCATGCAATAATCATTAAATGCCTTACAACTGAATTCACCAGCATTATCAAGATGTATAGTCTTAATAGTATGATTAGGGAAGTGTGCTCGCAATTTGATTAACTATGATAATAAGCGCACAAATGCCAAATTGCGTGAAGGCAATAAGCACACACATGGGACCATCTAGTCGATGCATCGATTAAAACCATAAAATACCTAAATAGTCCACTTAACGGATGTATATATTCACAAATATTTCTCTGAATTCTTTCAATAAAAACTACTGGTGATTCTAGGCCTATCTTATCGTATGTAGGCCGAATAATTAATTTTTCTTATGAGCAAGCAAGCACATAAAAATTCATTGAATTGGAAAAATTTCAGGTTTTTCAATGAACGATCAAATGAATTTTCAATATTTTCACGCATCATTATTGATCCAGGATGGCCCAACCGCTCATGCCAAACAATAATCCATGAGCCAATTTCTAGTTGGTGCCAGCTTCGGGCTGTGCAAACTATATATTTTAATAACTTAGAAAAAATTATTTGCTAGCTTCAGGCTGGTGCTAGCTTTAGGCTGTTGTGTGCCAGCTCAGGCTGTTGTCTGCCAACTTCTGGCCAGATATGATAACTTTTTAATCACTCAAATATTTATATAGTATAATCTAAATGATAATGCAAGTAATCTTTCCACAACTTGTTTGTTACTTGCGGCAATAGCCTTTGCAATATAGAGATATTCAACATCTCTTTCACTTATTGTCTCAACATAATATCCATTTGGAACGAAAGTTAATAAATTCTTTTGAGAATTGATTAAAATATCGTTAACTTTTCTTTTATTATTGTAAGTAGGAAAAAATTGTGCTCTTCAGGAGCATAATAAAATTTATACTCTTCTAGAGCATAAATATATGCTCTCCTAGAGCATAGTAAAACTTGTGCTCTTCCGGAGTTTAAATATATGCTATCCTAGAGCATATTAATCTTCTCCTCCTTCTCTTTTTTTTTTTTGTTTTAGATGGTACTATTGATGACCTAAACATGAGTTTAATATGGATTATTAATGACTAATCATGTTTAGTGAATAATTATATATTGATTTTGATGATTAACAAACTTGGTTAGATGTTTGCATATATTTGTGTTGATTAACATGCAGCGCGGTTACTTACAAGAACCACACAAAAACCACGGACTTGGTTTCTGGAAGAAACCACACTTTGCTGTCAACATCAGAAGTGGTCCTGTTGCAAGTAGCTGGTGGCCCAGGTGGTCCTCACAGCATTAAACCCCAACCCCCAACTACTCCAACGGGTAGAGAAAATGGTCCATGACAGAGAAGAAGACCTGCAACACTTTTCTCTCACCTCCAAGATAAATTATCAACTGTGGTCCACACTTATAGTCCCGGATTGCCAAAAATGGAATGTTTTCAAGTAATTGAGCTGCAAAGAGAGTGGACTTCCTGAAATGAACCCAATCCCAGCTAATTTGAAAATTGCTTGAAGTCTGCAATTGTGCTTACACTTGAGATATTTGTTGAGCTTACACTTGAGATTATTCTTGTTCTCTAAGTTGTTACAAAGGGTAGTGTTTTAGGCAAGACTAGTGTGCAGTTTTACTGGGATCTCAATTCTAGGATTAGATTTGGGGAAAGGTTAGAGTTTAGCCTGGGAAAAACTTGTAAAGGTTAGAGCTTAGCCTGCCAAAGCTTGTTTCTTGCAAAGATTAGAGCTTAGCCTGCAAAAGCTTGGTCTCTGTAATAGGTTGATGCTGATCCCACAAAAGCCTAAGTTAGTGAGAGTTTGAAATCCTAAAGGAGGGTCCTTTAGGTAGTGCACCTGGTGAGAGGAAACCACTATAAATCACTGTGTCATCATTTCTTCCCTCTGCTCTCTTTATATTTTTGCTTGTCTCTTTTGCGGGTAAGTGGTTTGTGACGAAACCATTTGGTTTGTCTGAAACCAAACCAGAAACCAATCGCGATTAAGGGGTAACCTGAGTCACCCCCCCTCTCAGGCCTATTTGGGCTAACAATTGGTAGCGGAGCCACGTCCTCAGTATAGAGGAGTAACATCCAGAGGTAAAGATCATGGCTTATGAGGGAAATAACATCAACAAAGCACCCTACTTCCATGGTGCAAACTTTGATTATTGGAAGTTCAGGATGAAGATCTTCCTTGAAGGCAAAGATTTGGAGATGTGGAACATAGTCCAGCATCCTTATGCCAGACCACTAAGGACATGCAGTTCTGGTCAGAAGAAGAGCTCAAAAAGGCTAAGCTTGAAGCTCAAGACAAGAATGTCCTTCTTTGTGGAATAAGTAAGAGTGAGTTCCAAAGAGTCAGATCTTGTGAAACTACCTATGAGATCTGGAGGCTTCTATGTGTCACTCATGAAGGCACAAACCAAGTGAAGGAGTCAAGACTCAATCGTCTCATGAGAGACTATGAACTGTTTTAGATGGTTTCTGGTGAAACCATACAGGAGATGGATACTCACTTCACAATTATATGCAACAGCCTTGCAACTCTTGGGAAGGTTATCACACACAGAGAGAAGGTTGCAAAGATACTTAGGTCTCTACCTAAAGAGTGGGAGCCCAAGGTTACTACCATAGAAGAAGCTCAGAACTTGAACACTCTCACCTACGATGAGCTGATCGGCAAGCTCATAGTGCATGGTTCCAAGTTTGAAACCAAGGAACCAAAGAAGAAGGATCTAGCCTTAAAATCCCAAGAATCTGATGATGATAGTGATTCAGATATTGCACTCCTTACAACGAGATTTGTAAGATACTTCAAGAAGAAGCAACTCAAGGGAAGAATTCATAGAGGTGTGAAGAATGATGAGCCTAAAAAGGATCCCCCAACATGCTTTGGTTGCAACCGCCCTGGTCACATCAAATATGAGTGTCCTTACCAAAAGAAAAACAAATATGATTCTTCTAAAACCAAAGGAAAGAAGGTCATGGTCGCTTGGGATGACTTGGATTCTTCAAGCAATTTAGAGATAGATGAGGCAGCAAACTCGTGTCTCATGGCTCAAGAAGACTCTGAGGTAGATGATTCACCTGACTTTACTTTCGATGAATTACAAGATGCTTTTACTGAATTGCATGATAAGTATAAGGAAGCTCCTAAAAAGAACAAAGCATATAAGAAGAGCATTGATTTACTTGAATATGATGCTGAAGCACATAGAAATGCATATGAAAAGCTTGATACTGCTCATACAGAAGTTTGTACGTCATATGAAACTTTGAAAGCTAAAAAAGTTGCTTATAGTGAACTAGAAAATAAAAATGCTTCTAGTATTGCAAATAGTGAGATGTTGGTCATGGAAAATAGTAAGCTTAAAGAGGAAGTTAGAGATCTTAAACACTCTCTTGAGAAATTCACTAGTAGAACTGAAAACCTAAACATATTGTTAGGTCAGCAAAGGCACTCTGTGCAGAAACAAGGAATAGGAGCTACACATGTAGTTTTTGAAAAACCAAACACTTCTGTGCATTTTGTCAAGGCAGGGTCTGATATACCTGTTACTACTTATCTGCATGCTAACAAACCATATCAGACTGTTAAAAATGCTAAGATAGGATCCAGGATGTAATATAGACACATATCTCCTATCAGGGCACACAAACCAAATGATTCCAATGTGGTTTTTAACAAACCAAACCAGTATGTGCCATTCGTTCGAACTAGGTCTGGAAAACCATATACACCTAGGACAAACATGTATCCACCTAGGAGAAACTATCATATGCATTCACATGGATTCAATACATCTCATATTACATGTTATTTCTGTGGTAAAGCTGGTCATGGTATTAGAACCTGTTGGTTTAAGAAGAGAAATAGTAATGTGAGGTATGTGTGGGTTCCGAAAGGAACCAAGCCTAACCCTGAAGGACCCAAGTCAGTTTGGGTACCTAAAACTTGATCATGTTGACAGGATACTAGGGATGAATGGATCTTGGACAGTGGGTGTTCAAGGCATATGACAGGAGACCTATCCATGTTCTCATCCCTAACTGAAAAGGACCGAGGCAATGTAACTTTTGGTGATAAGTCAAAAGGGAAGATCCTTGGTCTTGGTAATGTTGGTTCTAACCCTGTTATTGAGCATATTTTATTGGTTGATAATCTAAAGTATAATATGTTAAGTATTAGCCAATTATGTGATAAAGGTTACAAAGTTATTTTTGAAGCTTCTAAATGTTTGGTTTTGAACAAAAACCAAGTGGTTTTTGTTGGTAACAGAAAAGGCAACATATATTCTATAAACCTATGCAATGTTTCTGACCCTAAGTTCAAGTATCTAAGTGCAAGAACTGAGACACCAACCCTTTGGCAAAGAAGGCATGGCCATGCAAATTTAGAGCTCATCTCAAATCTGTCTAAAAGGGAGTTGGTAAGAGGCCTGCCCAAGCTCATGTATGAGAAAGAAACCACTTGCAGAGCCTGTCAGCTTGGAAAACAGGTTAAAAGTTCCTTTAAACCTAAGCATACTATTTATACATGTAGGCCTCTTGAACTACTACACATTGACTTGTTTGGACCTATGAGGACAGTAAGTCTAGGTGGTAAGAGTTATGCATTTGTGATTGTGAATGATTATTCAAGTATACATGGGTGTTATTTCTTTCACAAAAAGATCATGCATGTTATGAATTTGGTACTCTTGTTAGATGCATACAAAATGAAAAAGGCTTCAAGATTTCAAAAATTAGATGGAGGAGAATTTGATAATCTTGTATTTAAACACTTCTGTGAACAAAGTGGCATTGAACACACCTTTTCGACTCCCAGAACACCTCAACAAAATGGGATTGTTGAAAGGAAGAATCGAACTTTGCAAGAAATAGTTAGAACTATGCTTAATGAGCATAAGTTACCTGCCTACTTCTGGGCAGAGGGTGTAAACACAGCTTGTTACATTTTAAATAGAGTATCATTGCGTCCATTGATTGAAAAGACCCCCTATGAGATTTGGTTTGATAAGAAACCAAGCATTGAATATTTTAGATTATTTGGGTCTAAGTGCTACATTCTTAATACGAAGAACAATCTTGATAAATTTGAGGCTAAATCTGATGATGGTATATTTCTTGGATACTCTCTAACTAGTAAAGCATATCGTGTCTATAACAAGAGAACCTTGGTTGTTGAAGAAACCATGCATGCTGTTTTTGATGAAATTAACCCATGTGATACATATGATGATATAGTCACAGATACTGTACCTGAAGATCAACCACAGATCATAAGCATTAATGGGACTGCTGAAAAAAATGAAGAACCTCCTGAACTGGAGCCTCTTCCACTGCCCATGCAAGAACCAACCGTGCGACTGCATTCACAACCAAACATGGAACCAACGGTGGAACCATGTGGTTCTGGGGAAAAGCCAAACAATGCAGAACAAGGATCTGCATCTCATGGAAATGTTAGAGCGCCCAGGGGACACTCAACTAAGGTTATACTTGGAGATTTATCTAGAGGGGTGACTACCAAATCCTCACTGCACAATGTCAACTCACATCTTGTATTTCTCTCACAAGTGGAACCTAAAAGAGCAAAAGAGGCCATTCTTGATGAAAATTGGGTAATGGCAATGCAAGATGAGTTAAAACAGTTCAAGAGAAGTGATGTATGGGAACTTGTGCCTAGACTTGCTGAACATCCAGTCATTGGAACCAAATGGGCTTTCAGAAATAAACTTGATGAGACTAGAGTTGTGATAAGAAACAAAGCAAGGTTATTTGCTCAAGGTTATAATCAAGAAGAAGGTATTGATTATGATGAGACATTTGCTCCTATTGCTAGATTAGAGTTCATTCGCATGCTACTTGCATTTGCATCAAATAAATCCTTTAAGTTATATCAAATGAATGTTAAGAGTGCATTCTTAAATGGGCATATCTTAGAAGAAGTTTATGTTGAGCAACCACCTGGTTTTGAAAGTCATGGTCATCCTGAGCATGTTTATAAGCTTAAAAAGGCATTATATGGACTTAAACAAGCTCCTAGAGCATGTTATGATAGATTAAGCTCTTATCTTGTGTGTAAAGGCTTCTCTAGAGGCAAAATTGATAAAGGAATTGTTTGTTAGAACTAACAAAAGTGATGTTATCATTGTGCAAATCTATGTTGATGATATTTTGTTTGGAGCTACTAATGATTTGCTTTACAAGGAATTTGAGAAGTTTATGCATAGTGAATTCGAAATGAGTATGATGGGTGAGCTAAATTTCTTTCTAGGGTTCCAAGTTAAGCAGCTTGATGGTGGTATCTTCATTAATCAAGCTAAGTACACTCGAGAGTTGTTGAAGTGCTTTGGTTTGAGTGAAACCAAGCCTAGTGCCGCTCCCATAAGCACATCCACCAAACTTGACAAGGATGAACATGGTAAAGATGTTGGTATAAAAATGTACAGAGGCATGATAGGTAGTCTTTTTTATCTCACTACTACAAGACCTGATATTATGTTCAGTGTCTGCTTATGTGCAAGATTTCAATCATGTCCTAAAGAGTCACACCTTAAGACAATTAAGCACATATCCAAGTATCTTAAGGGAACATCCTCACTTGGTTTATGGTATCCTAAAGTCAGCACTTTTGAGCTAACAAGTTATTCAGATGCAGATTTTGCAAGGTGCGAATTAGATAAAAAAAGCACAAGTGGGACATGTTAATTGCTTGGACAGTCTCTTGTGTCTTGGTCAAGCAAGAAGCAAAATTCTGTTGCAACCTCAACCACTAAGGCTGAATATGTTGCAGCAGGAGCGTGTTGTGCACAAGTCCTATGGATGAAGCAAACCTTAAGTGATTATGGACTAACATTTAATTGTGTGCCAATCTACTGTGACAGCTCTAGTGCCATTAATCTAACCAAGAATCCTGTACAACACTCTCGGACCAAGCATATTGAAGTGAGGCATCATTTTATATGAGATCATGTGTTGAAGAAGGATGTGGCAATTGAATTCGAGAAGACTGAAAATCAGCTTGCTGATATCTTTACAAAGCCACTCAAAGAGGATCAATTCACAAAGATCAGACTTGAACTTGGAATGTGTAACTTACCTTGACTCTTATGCTTACTTGGTTTTATATTTGGTTGGTTTCATACTTATTTTTGGCACGAACCATGCTTCCTCTAATTATGTGCATACATGAGCATATTAGTTTTTCTGCATTTATTGCACCTTATACACACACATTCACAACGCATTCTAGCATATGAGGAAGTATCTTGAGGCACTATGATCATCAGTTAAGGCAAAATGGAAGAATGGACAATCTTGGTTTCTGGAGAAACCAAATACCCAGCAGTCATTACCCGATGGACAAAAGCATCTCTTCAGGCGGGAATTCTAAATCAGAAGGTCTTTGATGGATTCAAATGAAAATTATTTGAATTTTGGGCGCCTGGGAAGCTGTCAGATTGTGGATAGAAGGCAACTTGGTTTTTAGGAAAAACTAAATGTCCAGCCGTCATTATCCAGCAGATAAAGGAATCTTGGCAAGTTGAGGGAGCAAATCTGAGCCTTTTGGAAAAGTCAAAAAGAAGATATCATGTGGGGTTAATCACAAAATCTCTGTTGGTATAAGCTCAAGGTCAAAGTGGTCCAAAAAGATTCAAAAAGTGGGGGACTAAGGTGGGGCATACCCGACAAAAGCTGAAAAGGTGGGGGAAGAATTAAATGCATTTGACCATTACATCCACCGTGATCTGTTCCGATTCCTTTGCCACTCTCTCTCCAATAATTCACTTTCCTTAAACCGGTTACATCCACCTCTTTTTACACCCCATACACTCTCCTTCCTCAACACAATTACTACTCACTCACAACTCTATCCCTAAGACTTCCTTCTCTCTTCTAAACCTGATTTGCTATCAAACCTAAACACTCAAAAGATGAGGAAGAAAAACACTAAAACACCCAAGTCCAAGAAGAATGTTCCTAAACAAACTCCCTCCTCATCCAACACTTCCAAATCACAGCCACAAAGTCGAGAAGAGATTGAGGCTACTAAGCTTGCACACCTCAAAATGGTGATTGAACAGAAATCGATAGAGGAAGCCAGTGCTCATGAACTCACCACCCAATCTGGTGTTGCAAGTGCTGAAGGGTCTGAGAAATTCAAAGAGGCTTGGGAAAAGCAAGAAGCTCAGAAGACATCTGGAAAGGTTTGGCTTGATCGAGAGCCTTGGCCAACCACAGAGAAGAGCACTGCTCTTGTAGGGTCTTCCACACCCTCTTGGCTCAAAACACCTCAATCTGATAATATACTTCAATCAGACTTTCTATGTCCAGACCCTATCAATTATCGTGTTCCTACACCTGAAGACAGTGAGAAAACCATACCTATGCCACACACAAGTGTTGAAAAGCCTAGTGCTAGTATATCTACCGTTCTCACAGAAGATACACCCATCCTTATACCTAGCCTAGTCAACTCCATGATTGACATATTTGTCAAGGGAATAGTATCCCCATCTGTTCATGATCCAAAAATTTACCATGAGATGAAACGAGCAGAGTTTGGGGACATGATCTCAGACTTTCTCATTAAATACCACACCCCTTCAGAGAGCTTCATTTGTGAACCTTCCAAGGAAGATGTAGAAGCCTACTAGAGGGCACTACGTGAAGGAGTTGACCAGTCGAATGCTGAAGAAAAGACTGATAAAAAAGTTGGTGATAAGACCAACTTGGTTTCTGATGTGGCTGCCAAGGTGGTTCCAGAAGTGGTTTCAACCGTGGTTTCTCCTTCCAAAACCATGCCACCACCAGAACAGACTCACACTGTTGATCTCAATCTGCCACAACAAGAGCAAGAAGAGGATGAAGAAGGTCTGATAGCGACTATGCTGAAAGTAATAAAAGAAGCTGTTGCTTCTACTGCTGAGAAGAATCTTGTGGTTTCTAAGAAGCCAACCGTGAAACCAAATGAGACACATGCTTCGGGGTTTGTTACCACCATTGAGAGCACTGGACAGAAGAAAAGGAAGCGGCAATCAGCCACTCCTAAGAAGAATACTGGGATTTCCATTCAGGAACCAATTGCTGAAGTGGTTGCAAAGAAACCAACCTTAAAACCAATGTCCAAGGCTAAAGGAAAGAGAAAGGTCGGTGAACCTAAACCAGAACCTGAACCTGAACCAGAGCCAGAAGATGAATCAGAGAATGAATCAGAGTTTGGGGATAGTGAGTCTGAAGAAGAGGCATCTGATGATACAGAGGCTTCAAAGAAGAGGAAAAGAAGTGATGATGAATCTGACAATGACTCAGACTTTAGAGGTGACAATGATGATGATGAAGATAAAGAGGGGTCTGATGATGACAATGATGACGGAAATGATAATGATGATGGTGATGGTAATGATGCTGAAGAAGACGATGATCAAAAAGACGATGAAGAAACTCCTGCCAAGCCACCAAAGAAGAAGGCCAAAGCAAATCCTAAATCTGCTAAGAAGAAGCGCAAAGTTAAGACTTCTTCATTCTATTCATCACACACTGTGGTGTTGGAAGATTTTGAGGAACTTGGTGTGCCGCAGATTCTGAAGAAGGTTAATCTTGGCTATATGGCAACTCTCAAAGCCAAGGCATACAAGACAGTGACGAGGGAGTTCTACAAGAATCTGAAATCAACAACAAACGCTTCGGGTGCCACTAAGACCATTACAACCAGCATCAAGGGCAAAATTATAAAGATCACTGCTGATGACATAATTGAAATGCTTAAGCTCAAGCCCGGAAAGCTCAAGGTAGTCTATGATTATGAGCATCATCATAAGGGGACTCCCACTGACACTGAAGCCAACAAGATTCTCTTTGGGTCATCCAATCGAAGAGGCAAGTATAGAACTCTGTCTCCTCAGCATCGAGTTCTGATGCACATGCTCACCAGGGTGGTTTTACCCTGACCAGACCATCGAACCACCATCAAAATCTATGATCAGTGGACTCTGGCCTACATCCTAAAAAGGAACCCCATCTGTTATGGGACTCTTATCCTGCATCATATGGCCACATGCAAGGTGCCATGTCTTGGAGGCTTAATCACTCTTCTAGCCCGCAAGTTTTCCAAAACTCCTTCTGAGGCAGACAAACCCGAGAACCCTATCTATATTAGTTCTCAGACTCTGTCCAAGATGTGTATCAAGTTGGATGAAGAAGGGGAAATTTGTTGTCAAGAAGACCAAGGGTAAGGTATCTGCAAAGGATGATCTGACTGTTCGGATGAATGCTATTGAGGATACCTTGGAGGAAATCCAAGAGCAGATCAATGATCTAGAGGATAAAGTGATGGATTCTCTGGACCAGATTACCTCTCTTCTTGCTGAGTCTGATACTGATGATGAGTGATGCACTCAACCGTCTGATGCCCCTAGGACATGTATTTGCATTTTGTGTACTTCATGGTTTCATGCATGGTTCCTCATTTGGTTTTTATGTTGGTTTATTCTTGGTTTTTATGTTGGTCTTTATCATGGTTTCCTGTTTGGTTCTGAACTCTATTAGGTTGTTCTTCTCGGATCTTTGGTTCTGTTATCTGGATGTTATCTTATCTTATCCTATGTTCCTCTTTTGAATATTAATCGTATGCTGGTATTGCACTAATCTTGTCTATCATTCTACTCTTTACCCTTATTCTTTTTGTTGATGCCAAAAGGGGGAGAAAAATTTGGATTGGATTATGGAAAAATTTGGATTGGATTATGGTTCATAATCATTTATTTCTTGTTGCGCTATACTCTTTTAAATATTATTTGCAAAATGATGCTATTCGCAGGGGGAGTATTTTGGCTAAGCAGACTAGCCAATGGTGCTTAAATCACAAAAATGTTTGATATAGGGGGAGCAATAATTCAGGGGGAGTTTGCTTACATATTGTGATATCTTAACTAATCCTGGTCTTTGCAGAAATCAACACAATGTTTGTAATCATCAAAAAAGGAGAGATTGATGACCTAAACATGAGCTTAATATGGATTATTAATGATTAATCATGTTTAGTGAATAATTATATATTGATTTTGATGATTAACAAACTTGGTTAGATATTTGCATATATTTGTGTTGATTAACATGCAGCGTAGTTTCTTACAAGAACCACACAAAAACTACGGACTTGGTTTCTAGAAGAAACCACACTTTGCTGTCAACATCAGAAGTGGTCTTGCTGCAAGTTGCTGGTGGCCCAGGTGGTCCTCACAGTAATAAACCCCAACCCCTAACTACTCCAACGGGCAGAGAAAGTCGTTCATGACAGAGAAGAAGACCTACAACACTTGTCTCTCACCTCCAAGCTCAATTATCAACTATGGTCCACACTTAAGGTCCCAAGTTGCCAAAAATGGAATGTTTTCAAGTAATTGAGCTGCAAAGAGAGTGGACTTCCTGAAATGAACCTAATCCCAGCTAATTTGAAAATTGCTTGAAGTCTGCAATTGTGCTTACACCTGAGATATTTCTTGAGCTTACACTTGAGATTATTCTTATTCTCTAAGTTGTTACAAAGGGTAGTGTTTTAGGCAAGACTAGTGTGTAGTTTTGCTGGGATCTCAAATCTAGGACTAGATTTGGGGAAAGGATAGAGTTTAGCCTGGAAAAAACTTGTAAAGGTTAGAGCTTAGAATGTAAAAGCTTGTTTCTTGTAAAGGTTAGAGCTTAGCCTGTAAAAGCTTGGTTTCTGTAATAGGTTGAGGCTGATCCCGCAAAAGCCTAAGTTAGTGATAGTTTGAAATCCTAAAGGAGGGTCCTTTAGGTAGTGGAGGTACCTGGTAAGGGGGAACCACTATAAATCACTGTGTCATCATTTCTTCCCTCTGCTCTCTTATATTTATGCTTGTCTGTTTTGCGGGTAAGTGGTTTGCGATGAAACTATTTGGTTTGTCTGAAACCAAACCAGAAACCAATCGTGATTAAGGGGTAGCCTGATTCACACCCCCCCTCTCATGCCTATTTGGGCTAACAACTATCACATGCTACTTACAAATAATTTTCGTTTATTAAATACGGAATATGTTATTGCATAGTGTTCAGGACACATGCCTGAGTCAATATTCTAGAAACCATAGTTTCATATTCAAAAATTTGATAGATATAGCATATTGTAAAATAAATCTTAAGTAAAAGTAAAATATAAAACAATTAAAATGCAATAAAATATAACACATAATCATATGATAAAGTTGAATATAAAATTTAATTAGTTTTTCTTTTTTCTTTTATCTTAAAATATATATTCACTTGCACCTTCAGGGTAAACAAGATAATAACAATATTCAGACATGAATACTTAGGAATTTGGCATCATGGTCATCATCTTAAATGATGTTGGTTTCAATAACCTTAAATTTTGTCTTTTAGGGACACTTGATAAAAGCTTTACCAGATGCCATGCTATATGACATGTTCGTAATCAATGGCCTGTTCACGTTCACGACAAAAAATTATCATTCTACTACCACATTTACTTTAGGGAATTAAGCAAAGCTAGTTAAAGAAGATTCATAATTTTTCATTAATAGCTCGGTATTTGTTCAGCCACAAGGAGGCATGAAATTAAATATGAAAATTTTGTGAAATCTTCGTCACGATATTGTTGCTGCATGAGCACATTTGATGCATGAAAAAATGGAGAACATTTTTTCTAACATATTAGCATCATTAATATTTTTTCCATACAATTTCATCTGAGAACTTAATTCAAAACATAACTGAATTATATTCCTACACATATTTACAATCTTGCAACTTCAGATGCAAATACTCATAATGAGCTTTTAGGAGAATAACCATCTTTTGGTGGTCATATATTTCTTTTAAATTCTTCTAAAGGTCTGCAGGATTTTTGACAATAATATATTCAGTCTTTGGACTCCCAGACTATTAGCATCTAAATGGACTTTAACATCTACTGCTCATGACAATTTCTTCCGAAAATGTCAAGGGCCTCAAATTCAAGTTTTGTAATATTTGTCATTATAACATTAATGAAAATAAGTAATAAGAATAGTAGAATAACAATAGACAATATGTAGTATATATTTGCTTACTCGATAAATCTTTAAGCATTATTGCTACTATATATGTATATATAGAATATACGCTTACTCGATAAACTTTCAGCAATACTAGTAGAATAATAATATAGAATATGTAATATGTATACGTTTACTCGATAATTTTTTCAGCAATATTAGTACTATACATGTACATATAAAAATAATAAAAGTAGTAATACGAAAAGTTGTAGAAATAATTATCTTAGTGGGGTAGAGCCTCGTGCTGATAACGTGTTATAAAATTGATGATGTAATTCATTCTTTGATGGGAGCAATACAACTTTAATGGTAATAATAGAACTTTGATAATATTGATAATGGAGAATAATTAAACTAAAATGAAGGAGGTTTAAAGGGAAGTGTATATGAATGAGAAGAGGGGAGTTTATATTTGGAGATAAAAAATATAAGTGCTTATGGATGGGGTATTTATAGGTGAAAAATGGAGGATAAAAACAAATGAGTATGATTAATTCAATAAGATTAAATCAAAAGGATGTTAGGTAGACCTGGCAATTTGTGTTCGTGGGTCGGGTTCGTGTCGGGTCAGACAGGTAAACAGGTACTGAACTCTCGACACAATTAATAATCAGGTCGTGTCGACACGAACCCGCCAAAATGCGGGTCAGTCACCAGTCGACCTGCTTACTTTAACAGTTCAATGATTAGGTATCTATTTACACAACCCATTTACCTATTTAGCTACCTGTTTACAAAAATTGTACACAATGATAGAAAAAATAAACATAACCTATTTACCTGTTTGATTACCTATTTATGAATTATACACATTAATATAAATGAATAATTTGATTACCTATTTATGAAATTATACACATTAATATAAATGAATAATTACATTACATGCCTACCATCTACATAATTCAACATTCCAATTCGCAATATCCAGTCCAAGAGCTAAATATGCTCCAGAAAGAAATCGATTTGGGGTTCCTGCACAACTCACCAGCTTGCCGAGCCCTCCTGCAAAAAAAAAATGCAATTTTAATTTTTGTTTAACAGGGAAAAAGACGTTCTTTCTTTAAAAAAGGGTAAAATTTGTTACTAATTACTCATTTTAAAATATAGAAAAGAGAGGGAGGGGGTTTCACGATGGAACTAGAAACTAAAAATGAAATCGAAGAGGCGAGATAGCTTATAGGTAGAGGAGGAGGGGGTACTTACGAATCAGGAGCGCAGACTAGGGCGAGAGTTAAAATCGAAATTGGTTGACAATGAGATTGAGAGGGAGATAGTTGAAAATTTTGGCTAGGGTTTGTGCTTGATCTTTTGGGAATTTTTGGTTCAAGGAGAAATTAACGTCGACGATTGTGAGATTGAGAGGGAAAGAATTGAAATTGAAGCTGATAGAGAGTGAGATTGAGAGGAAGCGAGAGTTGAATTTTTGGGCTAGGGTTTGTCTTTCAGATTTTGAGAGATTGTATGTTATGTTTGAGAGGGAGAGTGAGTTTCGGTGTTGGGTTGAGTGAATTGTGTTTGAGGACTAAATCCTTTGGGTTTCTAATGGTGTTGGTTTATTTTATTTTTATGAATAATGCTAGAGTTACTAAGAATTTTTTACTAAGAGTCTCTTACAAACATATGTGGCATGCTTACATTGGATGATTTTATTAGCTCTCCACATCATCTTTGTCTTTATTTATTATTTTTAAAATTAGAATTTTCCAATCACAAAAATCTTTACCTATTAACTTTTCATGATATCTTTCCTTTCTGTTTGTTTTTTCCTTCCTTTATCAATTTCTCTCCATAAAAAAATTGAAAAGATGAATTTAAGGCATTCCCTTCTTCCGTCTCTTCTTCCATCATCTATGCACAAGATAACCAGTAGAAGCAGAACTGTTTCTACTTCTGTTCCAGGTACTTTTGCGAGCTGTAGGATTTGGACTGGGAATAATGCTACTATTCATATCCCAAGAGAAGTCAGTTGATGAATTAGAATTTTAAAATTACAATTGAAATTCGATCATCTAATGAAAAGCATTGGGGAAAGGAATCATATGGTTTTATAGTTTTGACATGTTTGTTGATGACTAACAAGGAATCACATGGAATAAATAGTGACGATAAACAAGAGGAAGCAGAAGTTGATTGTAGTTAGCAGCCTCCAATCTTTCCTGATATTGGCCAAGACTCCGCCCTTGCATGAATTGCAATCAAGCATAGCTTGTCCTGCTAATTGCTCCACGTTGTGCAGTCAGTTTCAGGGATGGCAGTCCCAGACTTTGGCATTATCCAGAATGTGGCGTTTATGTACCCAAATCCGCAATATATTGGTAGCTTGCAGCAACCAGACTGACAAAGACCAAGACCGTAACTGTCAGTAACTATTAAAACTGGGTTCAAGCTTTAGTACATTTAGATGCAAGTCATTTTTCTTAGCTTGTCCTAACATCAATGAACTATTAAAACTTGCACATAACAACATTTCCTATTCGGCCATATCTGCCATGTTGCATTGGCTGATTAAATTTTCTGATCAGCAATTCACCATATTTCAATGAAAATGTAATAAGCTGGTAACGCACACATAGCTCAGAATAAATAGTCATCAACAAACATGTCAAAACTATAAAACCATGCCACTTTCTTTAATTTTAAGGAACAAAGAGACCTTAGAAGTCAACTGTAATAGGTATCAAAAATTGAAAAATTCTAATTCATCAACTGACTTCTCTTGGGATATGAATGGTGGCATTATTCCCAGTCCAAATACTACAGCTCGTAGATGTACCTGGAACAGAAGTAGAAATAGTTTTGCTTCTACTGGTTATCTTGTGCATAGATGATGGAAGAAGAGACCAAAGAAGGGAATGCCTTTAAATTCGTCTTTTCCTTTTTTTTATGGAGAGAAATTGATAAAGGAAGGAGAAAAAAAATAGAAAGGAAAGATATCATGAAAAGTTAATAGATAAAGATTTTTGTGATTGGAAAATTCTAATTTTGGAAATAATAAATGAAAACAAAGATGATGTGGAGAGCCAATAAAATCATCCAATGTAAGCATGCCACATATGTTTGTAAGAGTGTCTTAGTAGAAAATCCTTAGTAACTCTAGCATTATTGTATTTTTATTAACCGAAAATTGTCGTCAAAGCTGATAGTCCGTTTGGTATCATGGAATTGAATTCAATTCCAAGAATTGAATTCAATTCCTTAGTTTGGTATAATTCTACTTAACTTAAAATAGGAATTGAATTCCAATTTTTATTTTTACATCAATATTTTGGTAATATTTCAAATCCAAGCAAAACTTATCGGATTTGGAATTCAATTCCATTGGAAAAGTATTGGTATGTCTAAATGACAAAAATGACCTTATACTCTTATGTTAATTTTTTTAACAAAAGGACAATTTAAGTAATTTTAGCAATTCAATTGATGATTTGATTTATACCAAACATTGGAATTGAATTCAATTCCTCATTATTAAAAAGTATACCAAACATGAGAATTGATTTCATAATGAATTCAAATTCTAAATTTTTAATGATTTGAATTCAATTCTAATTCTAAATTTATACCAAACGGACCATGAAAGAATAAAGACTCAAATAAGTAATAACTCCATTACCCAAAAATCGAAACTCAAATCAGCACCAAATAAACGAGTCCACGGGTCAACCCGCGGAATTGCCTTTTTTCGTGTCGTATCGTGTCGACCCATTTAACTAAACGTGTCGGAGACCTCTGATCTATACCTGCTAATTTCGTTGTCGGATCGTCGTGTCACTACCTGTTTTGCCAGATCTAATATTGGGTGAAGGAAGATGATATTAAGATTAGGACAAATATAATTGTGGAGGGTAAATGACCAAAGAGATGAATCCAACTGGAAGTTAGGATAAAATATTTACCGAGAGTATGATAAAAATGAGTTTTACTACAGGGTAAGAATGACATTGACTATAATTTATTTACAACAATTGTTTTTTTCTTCTATTTATTCATGTGTTTTCAAAGTTTCAAATTGCTCCCGATCAAAAAAAAAAAAAGTTTCAAATTGCTGTTTCCAACCGGAAAACCGGTGCTTAACAAAAAGAAAAGTAAAAAAAAACACTGGAAAACCGATCACTGAGCTACAAAGATTGGAATCCCATCTGTATTAAGGATATATGATTGAAGGGAAGAGAAAGGAAAAGGAGAAAGAAAGAGGGGGTTTAAAATTAAATTGTATTTTTACATATATTGTTTGTTGTATCAGTAAAGCAAAACGAAAGGAAAGCCAAGCCAGTGGAAGGGCGGGGGGTTGGAAGATGGGGGAGGGGGCAGCATGTCCTGGCAACTCCATCAGGTACAACGGCAGCCTGTGCGCATGCCCGGTGGGTCAGCTCCTCAACAGCTCCGCCAATCGGTGCAGCGCCTTGGGCAGGTCTGGCGGCATCTGGACCAACAACGGCGTGGATTACTTGGCGGTGTCGTCCTTCCCCTTGGAGACCATCTTCTCCTTGGAGTCCATAAAGAAGCTGACCCGGTCTCAGGCGGTTTTCCTTGAGGCCACCTTGGTCATGGTGCTTCTGTGGCTTCTCTTCTGCTTCTTCCTCAGGTTCGCAAACCTCCACCAACGAGGCACCCCCTGGTTCAGGCTTCGCTGGTGGATTAGCCGCCTTGACATTTGCTTTGCGACGAGGCATTGGTTGGTTAGTTCAACTTCCACTTCAACCTCAACCTCAATTTCAACTTCAACTTCAACTTCAACTTCAACTTCAACACCAACACCAACACCAACACAGTTTATTTATTTGTTAAAAACCACTCTTTTCCTCTTATTTATTTATTTATTTTGGTTCTTCTTCAATAATTAGAGAGAACTGACTGACGAGATTTAAGGAAATTTACAAGTGCAAGAAAATTTAAGAACTAAAATGTCCTTCCTGATTCAGATCTTCCCCCTCCGGGCTCCCGCTACTTTCTAACTAACTTCTTCTTCCTGTTGTTATTATCGTTGTTCCAGGATGACCAGCAGGTGGTTGTAAAACGAAAAACAGAACTCGGCGGCACTTTCTCCATCGCCAGTTGGATTCTTTTCATCGGTTTGCTTGCCGCGTGAGTCCTTTTATTACAAATCTTTCCTTCCCTTTTTTCTTTTTCTTTAATAATATGCATTACTTATTGCATTTGCATTTTGCAACACCCTCAAAAGAATAAATGAGTATGAGTAAGAGACAAAGAAAGAAATTGAAACAAATTCAATCTTCCAGGTTGCTTTACCAGGTTATAGCCAATCGAACCATTGAAGTTCACAACGTGAGAGCTCTGAATGCCCCTGATTTGACTGATTTTGTGAATGACATGGAGATGGAGTTCAACCTCACCACCCTATCCTCCACTATAACCTGCTTAAACTTGCGTGGCCTTGGTACCTTGGCAACGGGGACTCCAGCCTTTCTCGACTTTAGACTTGCTAATCTCGCTGATTTTCTCAACTTCACATGCCATAACACCACCAATGGCCCAACTCTTACTTTTAGCTGCTCCAGATGCCAGTTCACTAAAGACTCTCTCTACATTTCCTGGCACTTTGTTGACCTCCCCTCTGCTCCTGCAACTGCTGTTGGCTTCCAGTTCAACCTTACTGCAAAAACTCATGCTGATCCCAAGCATGTGAACCTTGTTGGTGGCATGCTACACAATGGAACCACTTTCGACGACACCCCAGTTACATTCAGGGGCAACGATTCAAACGTGCTCAAGTTCAATCTCTTCCCCCGCATATACCGTAATCTCCATAATCTAAGGCTCATCCAACCCCTCTTTCACGAGTTCCTTCCGGGTTCATTCTTTCGTGACACAACTCGCCTCCGGGCCTCGCTTGAAACTCCTGCTGATGGAATCATCAACACCACCTTGTATATCAACTTCCTCTCTGCCTATGTCGTAGAGATCCAAAGTCAGAACATGATGGGCCTTGGTAACTATTTTGCTTTCCCCTTTACACAAGATTCTTTGGAATTTCTTCTTCTATTCTGTGGATTCCTTCTGTGCTTATTGAATTTAGTGTTTTTTGTCCTTCTTTGTCTGTGCATCCATGTTCTTGTTATTCTAATCGGCCCATTGCAGTGTACAGCATCTAGTTTTGGTGTTGCATTTGGACCAACAGTTTTAGTTTTATTGGTTACCTGAAAACACATCCTACACCAAACCCTAAACTTAAAGCCTATTGTTGTCCAACTACATGATATTCTTCCTTAAGAGATACCTTTCTCCCCTTGAGGATATATGACTGTTGGAGCAACTCGGCAAGGATAGACTTCTCATGCTTTATTTCAGAACTTGAGCAGACAAACAATAATATTACAATATTTTTATCTTCTTCTATAGTAACCATTATTAACGAGTGAACTGTTGCAAATCGTGACTTGGAAATGCAATATTAAATGTTCTGATGCAACAACTTGAACTAGTTATCACAGTTAGCATCAAATATTAAACCAAGATGTTGAGTGGTACTTCAGATATCAACAAGTGTGGATATGAAAGCCTAGAACTTTTTGAATTTGTTTTGAGGAACGTAATCATCTCAGAAAGGTTTGTCTATTACCTATCGGTTCAATGCTATATCTAACAAAACTTTGTGGTACATATGTGTCTCCACTTATGCCCGTTTAAGTAGATGGTAAAGATAGACTTGCTGCATGCCTATAAAGCTTTTGCTATTTCAAGGATTTTCTGTAGTACATGACCTACAGGGATTTGTTAAATATGCATGCAAGTTAAGCGATCATGCTGAAACAGTCTCTCATGGAACCTATCATAACATGTTTCCCAAATCCTCTCTGACACTGACCAACATATTGAACCAGCCATTTATCATTTCGACGTAGGATAGAGAATATAATAGAGGAACAACTCAATACAAAATTTCTATACGGAATAGCACACATAATTGAATATGAACAAGTGTTTGATAATTCGGGTTAAAAGCCACAGTCAAAGTAAAATAATAAAGCTACTGAAACCAGATCTAACATAACCTATTTATACTAGTGAAAACCTAAAATAGAAGGGACCCTAGTGCTATAGTAAAACTTGAAACAGTAACCAGCTTATTAAATAAGAACTAAATACTAGAATTTAAGCTCCTGAATCACATTTCAACCCCGTTTCTAGTTGTATTCCTAATTAATTCACCGAGAGGTTTTCAACTGTGAGGTATCGTTATTTTTCATTTAGTATGTGCAATTGTTGAAGATAAATTGCAGTAGGAAAGGTGATGATTTGAAATAGACTGGACTGACTGCTAAAATATCACCTTCTGTTGAGGTCCTTAAGATATTTATTCCTGTGACTTGAAACTAGCTAAAACTTTTATGATTGAAAGGTGTGGATGGTGGTTGGCAGTTGGATTGCAGAATGGATGAGATCTATGGACTTTGACAGAAATCTTTCTTGGCGCTCTAATAGGTGGCACATATAATGCACTTGATTTGAAGTTCTTATTTGCCAATGTATCCTGAAACATGGCATATGTGGCTACAGCAGTTTGAAGGATAATCCCATCATGAAGAGGAGCACTCACCAGTCTAACCTGGGAACTAATACTTTCCAGCCTATTGCTAACTGACTATTAGGTTATTGTTGGTGTCTGTGGTGTTAGCACTTCTTGTTTCACACTTAGAATGTTGTTTGTTCCCTTGAGGTCTGGAATGGAGCCTCTGAAAGCATAAGAATGTGGAGAGTGATCATGTGCTTTCGAGAATCTGGAGTTAAGAGAAAGAATGAGACTTTGATTGCGTGGATGAAGATGATTTCCTGACATCATACTTTCCTTGATTTGTTTTATGTGCTTTTCCTTGCAGACAGCCTTATCCTTCTTTTTCCCCTTGCACCACCCTCCTTGTTCGTTGATGGAGCTTGTTCTGCTGTTTTCTTTTTAACAATGTCGTAAAAAGGATGAAGATGGCTGATTGTATGCCACTGCCTAAGGTATTAGGTTTTCTTACCATGGAGGGTGTTAGCTTATGTTGTTACTGATAACCAGAAAGCATCATTCTCCCTATATGAAATCGGAAAATCCTAGGTCTTTCACTTGTTTCCTCTTTCTGGTCCTCCATGAAAGAATTGTAAATTGATCCATTTTCTGGTACGACTAGCATTCTTAGCATCTGGTTTTTCCATCAGAATGCTTAATTACCTGTTATAAATAGAAAACGAAGAGATAGGGCCGTCTACTTATCCACTTCCGAGCCATTTAGTCCATATGAAGTTTCAACTGTAATAGCTTATTCATGACTTGAGTTGAAATGTTTTGTATTTAGCATTAGACAAAAGAAGAAGGAAACAATTGGGTAACAAATTTGTTAGGCTTGATAAGCGTGGGAAATAGGAACTTGAAGCTGCACAGATGTGTTTCTTCTCGAAGAATTCAAAATACGTGCATGGTTGAACTTGGTTATGTATAATTAGAAAACTTAAAACAAAGCAAAATAGCTCTCACTCTGACCCATATTGTGCGTGTTCAGAGGTCACTAGTTAATAACAAGCTAATGACTGAGTTTTAAAAAAGGACAATGTCAAATTCAATAAGATGACCACCAAACATACATAAATGATGGCAATCTAGATAATTTCCTTCCTAATCCTTTAACACTGATACAAGCTTTTTCATGCACTTACAGATTGTATGGAAATTGTGAGATTTTATTGGTAAGCACATTGCGAGATTTTCTTTCAAAGAAAAGGAAACCAATCTTCATTTTAGTTTGGCTCTAAATACTGCTACAGTAATTTTTGTTGGTTAGGTCCACTGATGTATGTATATGATGACTGTTTTTGATATTTTGTGTTTGATGTACTTCATCCTCATTTAATATATTTTTTTTTTCATTTTAATCAAGGAAAAAAAATAAGAATCTTTAAGTTATAAGAATTTTTGCAGAAGAGAATTGAGATCTTGGCATTCTGAATTAACTTTTGGTGTGACTGACATTGAAAAATGTTAACTGACTTAAGTTTGAATGACTTATAAGTTACTTGGAGTATAAATCTAGGATTTGTAGTTGTGTTAGTATATTTAGTCTCTACTACTTGAAATAAATAGATAGAGGTATACCTACTGTACGTATCACCATAAAATTAATAAAGAAAACTCTTCACAAAAATCTTCATGGTAGTGGAGCCATAGTACCTTGTTCGAGATTGAGCTTTACTCTCTCCCGCGCTCGTCGTTCTTTCTCACCTCCTGACTGCTAAGGTAGATTGGGTCACAACGACTCTCTCGGTAAAGCTTTGACCATTGTCCTTCGCCGCACTCGGCGCCACTCATCCGCTGAAGCTTCAGTAGTTCCGCACATGCACCGCCTTATACCAGCATGAGCGCTGCCTCATTCACCAGCATCGTCTCCTGACAGTTCCAACCGTAGCCCAGTCTGGTGTTTGAATTTCGGCGATATTGTTCAGATTCCCGCGAACTCATCCATCGTTCACTATCGATGACATTAAGCATTACGATCACCCTTTTGTGCAAATTAGCTCATTTAAATTGGATGGATCCGATACTTATCTAGCATGGTCTGGGTTTAGTTTACTCTATCAAAGCTAAGAAATTGCAAGGGTATATTATCAGAAATGCTGGAAGGATCCAATTCAAATTTTAATCAATGAGACTAACAATTCTCTTGCTATGGGTTGGCTCTTGAATTTCATGCAACCATGGATTGTCAGACAATACCTTTTCTTGGACATTGCTGCAAAGATTTGGACGGCAGCTCAAATTATCTTCCCGCTCTGGACATGATGCTCAGATTTTTGACATTTGTAAAAAAATTCACAATACGAAACAAGGTGAATTATTCTGAATTGGAGTCTTTGGCAGGATTTAGATTACTATCAGGCTTTTCAAGCGATATGTCCTACAGCTGCAGAAAACTTCCAAATAATGATGGAGAGGGAGCGGGTTTATGACTTCCTAATTGTGGCTGAATAGTGAACATGATCTGATAAGGGCATAGGTTCTTCGAATTGTTCCTTTCGCAATGCGAGGTAAAGCTTTCACCCAAGTTCAACCGGAGAAAGGGAGAAGAAGTGTTATGCTTTATCAGCCTCAGGAAAATCCAGATTTAGAACATGTGAGGCCTAAGAACTATTGAAGGACACTGCTTTGGAGCATCTTCATTTTGACTACTGCGAAAAACTCAGGCTTACCAAGGGATCTTGTTGGAAATTACATGGCCCGACTATCTAGAGGACGTCCAGGAAAAAAATTTCCCCTAAAAGGTCAAGCTCATTTTTCTGAGGCTGTTGACCAATCTCCTGCACCTATATCCGTTGACTCTCTCTTGTCCATTGATATTCTGTGCTTAAAGCGTCTGCTATCACAGCTCAGTTTACTTTCTAGTGCTACTTCCAATTTTGTGCAATCATGTATTGTATTACTGCTCAATTTGATTCATGGATAAATGTTCCTGTGCGAATAGTCTTAAAATTTTTTCATAATCATTCTCCATGTCAAAAACCTAAGAAGGTCTGCATTGCTAATGGATCTTATACTTCTATTTTTGGCTCACGCTCTATCGTTTGGACTCTTAATATTGAACTCTCTGCTACCTTTATGTCCCTCATTTTCCAATTATTCTATTATCCATTAGAGTTATTGCCATAGCTCTCAATTGTAAAATTGAATTCTTCCTTGATCATTGTGTTTTTTAAGACTTTCACACGAAAAAGACGGTTGGTAGTGGTAGGGTGCATGATGGCCTGTATATGTTTTAGAGCAGTTCAAATGGTGGTTCAACTAGTTTAGCTTTTTTAGGTAGAGCTACAGATGTCAATTCTAAAATCATGTAGTGACAGACGGTTAGACATTCGTCATTTTTTTTGTTTTGGAAAAACTTTATCCTAGTCTATTTTCCAAGACTCGATTTGATTTTCTAGTTTGTGGTGCTTGTGAGTTTGCTAAACATACTAGAAATCATTATCCTTCAAGTGCCAATAAAAATACCATTTCTTTTATGACTATCCGTTCTGATGTTTGGGGCCTTACACAAAGTCCTTCACCTGGTAATCGGATGGCTTGTTACTTTTGTCGATTGTTGTACTAGGATGACGTGGGTTTATTTACTCAAAGCTAGGAGTGATGTTTTCTCATGTTTTTAATCCTTTTACATGATGGTACTCACGCAATTTGATGTCAAGATTAAAGTTTTGAGCTTGATAATGGCACAGAATACATGGATATGGGCGGTTTCACAGTCATTTAGAGGCTTGTGGTATTCTTCATCAAACCAATTGCCCTTACACTAGTGCTCAAAATGGTGTTGTCGAACGCAAAAATCGACATCTTTTAGAAGTAGTGACACGTTCTCTTTCATTTACCATAAACCTCCCTAAATTCTATTGGAGCGATGCCATCTTTGTTGTAGCTTGCCTCATCAATCACATGCCACTTAACACCCTCAGCTTAAGAGTCCTTTAGGGCTCCTACTAGGTATGACTGCCTATATTGGTCTTCCTAAAACCTTTTGTTGTGTGTTTGTTCATACACGTAATGGTGGAAAATTAGACATTTGAGCTCTCAAATCTGTCTTTCGAGTATTCCCCAGCACAGAAAGGTTACCGATTTTAATCCTTCTCGAAAATTCTGTCAGTGTGGATGTCACCTTTGGTGAGTCCGAGTCTTTTATTTTTCTACCCGAACACTTCCTGAGAAGGAGAGCAATGACAGTCATGAAGCATTAGTTCTTGTTTCGGAGAATTCAGATGAATCATTTTTTGGGGAATTCCTACCTAGTGGGAGGATACTGTTATTGTTGATTGTTTGGACAGACCTGATTTGTTGGTGTACTCAGGAAGAAACACTTAAAAAGAGGCCATCATGCAACCTTCTCCTTGCCAAGAATCTTCTGCTATTGTTAAATGTCTTGGTTAGTTACTTCCTGTTAACCTATTAGATTTACCCATTGCTCAGAGAAAATAGGTTAGAGCTTGTATCGAACATTCTTTCTCTAAATTTGTTTCTTATGATTCATTCCTATAAAATATTTTACCTTGTCTATTTCCTTTGTGTCTATTCCCCAAGATTAGAAAAAAGCAGTCTAAGATCCAAACTGGAAGGAAGTTATGGTTGAAGAAATGAAGGCTCTACATGAAATTCATGCTTGGGATCTAGTTGCGTATCCTGCTGATAAAAAAAGTTTGGTTGCAAATGGGTATTCGCAGTAAAACACAAAGCAAATGGCTCAATCAAAAAGATTCACTTAGACTTATGGTATGGATTGCCAAGAAATATTTGCTCCAGCTGTCAAGATGAATACAATCGTAATTTTGTTATCCTGTATAGCCAACCGTGATTGGAATTTGCAGTAGCTTGATGTCAAAAATGCTTTCTTGCATGGAGAATTGGAAGAGGAAGTATATATGGAATTCCTCCTGGATTCAGAAATGAAACACTGAGAAAGTTTGATGGTTGAAGAAGGCTTTATATATGGGTTGAAACAGTCTCCTACATGGTTCTACAGATTTAGTAAAGGCATGTTTCATTTTGGTTATCAACAGAGTAATACCGATAGTACCTTATTTAGGGTAAGATCACTCTTCTTATTGTTTATGTCAATGAAATTGTGACGACAAGAGATAATACGAAAGAGATGTTTCGGCTCAAGAAGCAGTTAGCTCAGAAGTTTGAGATCAAAGGGCTTGGGAAGTTATACTATTTTTTAGGTATTGAAGTAGCAAGATTTGAAAAGGAAATTGTCTCTTTATTGTGACAATAAAGCTGCCATCAGTATCATTCATAATCCTGTGCAACATGATCAAACGAAAAACATTGAAATTGATTTGTTCATTAGAATGAAACATATATCTAAAGTTCTTGATATCTTTCACGTTTCTTCGGATAACCAATTGGCTGATGTTTTTACAACGGGACTCAATAAAAGGATTTGTTACCAGCTAGTTTACAAGTTGGGCATGTATGTTATCTTTGCACTAACTTGAAGGGTAGTGTTAACCGACTTAGAAATTGCTTGGAGTATAACTCTAGAATTTATAGTTGTGTTAGTATATTTAGTCTTTGTTACTTGTATAAATAGAGGGTGTATCTACTGTATGTATCACCAAAACAATTAATAAGAAAAAAAAACTCTTCACAAAAGTCTTCAACAAATATGAGTAAGCTATGAGCTTGAAGAATATATTTTCAGCAAAACAAATAAAGTTTTGGTCGATAGATAATTTTCTGGTATCATTTTCGCTGTTTGTAGTTGTATAAATTTTTTTTGCAACTGTATAGGTTGGTCTAAATATGGATTGCCACTTGACAATCCACTATATGACATCATACTTCGACTACTTGGTAGAGTCGTTCTACTGTTCCATCAATTTTCAATTTTTTTTAATAGGCTTCTCTTCTTCAAATGTATTTTAGCTTGAACATATGCATGCTTGGTTCAGGCAAAAAAAAAAAGAAGAAAACTTGCTTTGGAAATCTCTTATTTTTTAGGATTTTCTTTAAAGAAAAATTATAACATTTTCTTAGAAAAAACAATTGTTTTTTCTTTTTGAAGAAAATCTCATAATTTCTGTACAGATTACTGTCTTTTGGCCAACCATACGCGTATGCTACTGGACCTTAAAGTGCTATGAGTATCGTGGCTTAGCTAAAGTTGAACGCAAATGTGATGTGACTTGTGAATGTCTAAGCGCGCTTTTGTAGATCTAGTCAGTATTGTAATTTACGTTTGTCTATTTATTTCTTTGTGTATTTTGGATAGAAATAAATCTTGATTTGTAGAGAAATATTCGAGAGAATCTAAAGGAAAGAGAAAAGCTACTCTCCATAGCTCAAGGAAACACAAAAGAAACAACATGGATTATACATAGCGTGTTGCATAGACATATTTGATATGGATTACATTGGCACAGGCTGGTTGTAGACTTCATTGTTAACTTATCTCATGTTTTGACGGAGACATTCTTACATACTTCTTGATTGTGAGACTGGAGTTTATATATGTTAATAAAACATTCCTGGTTTAGCTTTCTTCCAATTTAATTGCTTTCTACTTTTTGTTGCGGTTTTCAGCGTGATGAAATCTGGCTGTTTTGTCTTAACACCCACTTTCAACTTTGATATTATGCATCTTTCTTTGTCTGCAATGCAGTGAGCTTCCTAGCTGATCTTGGTGGTCTATATTGCTTTAGCATTGGCATTTTTTTCTACTTCTTGGTTCAAGTACGATTCCTTTTCCTCTTGCAGCTGTCTTTTGCCCCTCCAATCTGTTTCCTCTTTCCATGATAATCATCCAGATAGTTTTTTAGCAGAAGCACTATATCAAAACTAAACATTTATTTGCTCGCTTGTATCATGTCCTGTATTGTGCTTTCCTTTTAGTGCGAGTACAGAATCAAAAAGCTTCGCAATGAAGATAAAATTATGAGAGGAATACGAAATCGACTAAAAGCTCAACAGCGCTGGGAAAAAGTAAGTTCTTTATGATATCAAGAAACAAGGTGAACGATACCCTGATAATGGAGCTTTCTTATTGGGATGTCATTTTCCAAGTTAAACTCTATGATCAAGCTAACGAATATATTTTCCTCATAACCAGTTGAGGAAATATGTCATATACAGATGGGGTTGCACCAAATTGGATGAAAGCGACAAACACACTAAACAAGTGACATGTTGTGGTGATGTTGTCCCATATGCTCATGGAAGTCGATCAAGGAGAAGGGAATCAAAAAGTAATATGGGTTCTATTAGTTTCAACAAAAGAATTGGTTTTTCTAGTGAGAAGGTGATCCTCTGTCAACTAGTTGCTGCCCATATTTTAGTCTGTCCTGACCGTGTTCTCAATATCATGTTTATCCATTCCTTCATTAGATGCCTATCTTTTGGTTGTGCAGAATGCTACTGTAGAATGTGCCCAAGTTGGAGAAATGAAATCTATTATACCTGGCTCTGACTTGAATGCTGATAGTGGAGCCATGGATTCAAGTCAAGAACGTGTATGTTGCCCCGTTGTTTTTTTTTCCTCTTTTCACACTCATTATGTAACATGAGGATGGATTTTTTTGATCACATTCTGAGCTTTTGACTGAGATTTTCTGCTGCATGTTATATTCTTATCCATGATCGATAGACCCAAGTGAAATGGTAGTCAAAAGCTGAAAATTAGTTGATGAATCATGCATTTGCTATTACCGCTTGAAGCAACACATAATGCTCTTTCTTCCTATATGATATATTTGGCTGACGATGTTGGAAAGTTTATGAATTGTCATGGATTTGTAAACTAGGAAAGGTTATTTTTGGCCTTTCCATGTTTTAAATTCCATATTATATTTGCTTCCTGCAGCATATGATGGGGAAAATACTTGGTCCATCAGATGATGCGGAGCTGCATTCAGTGGGTATCTGCGAGTATTCCGCCCAGTCTCAAGCATATCCATATAATAGTGATGATTTTATTCCTTTGCCACCTCCTCTAGGTAATGCTAAACTCAATTGTAAGGGTTGTCTTCTCAGTTCATCTTTTCCAATATACTTTCCTTCCAAAGGTGCAAACTGACATATGTTTGGGAACAGAAGTGTAAAAGTGAGATTGCAATGTTCGTAGAAGATCTTATTCTGATAAATAGCCTTACGAAAATCAAGTGCTGGATAATTGAAATAGACTGAAATAGAGGTAGGTTTCAATCAAGAGTTCACATGGTATGGCTAATAAAATAATTTAAAGAACAATAACCTAGAATCTCATGAGGTATCTGTGGACTCAGTCTCTGTAACATCTTGGACAGCGTCTAGGGGAAACACATCAGGATCTGTGCCTTAAGCATATGCCGATTCAGGAGTTGCTTTCTTATAGGCTGCAAGCACTTCAAGCTGAAGCAGGTCAATTGACACACATTACCAAAATCATAATTTGTAGAAGTGCCAAATAACTAGAACCTATTGAAACTGGTTAATCACAAAAAATCCCTCGAATTTTAGGTCAAACTCAAATCAACCCATAAATTTCAAAATCTTTGATTTTACCATTAGAATGTTGTTTGGAGTTATTTTAACCCTCTGCTATATCTCCTTAGGTTTCATCATAGGTTTAACAAAGGTGCAGTGTCAAAACACTCATTTTCTTGACTAGTTTGAGTTTGATATAAAATTTGGAGGTCCATTTTCGGAAAAAAGTTGGAATTTAAGAGCTTTTTTGGCAACCAGAAACTTAACGAGATATAATGGAGGGGTTAAAATTAATTGCGAACAAAGTTCTGGTGGTAAAATCTTTTATTTTAGAGTGAAGAGGCATAATTTGAGCTTGACGTAAAGTTGAGGAGGTTATAGATACATACATGCATACATACATACATATAAAATAAAATTAACCCCACTAAAATTAGTTATAATCTTAGATAAACATTTGCTGATTGAGATCCTATTTCTACATTGACTTCAGAATTGGTTATTGTTTCTGCAAAATCAATTTAACATATCTGAGCGCGGTCCCTTTCTGCCTACTGCATCATAAGCTTGTAATCTCCACTTTTGAAATATTGAAGTATCAAGAACATGGTTTGTTGAAAGGGAGATGGTATTTCCCCTCCATGAGGTGTTAATCTTGCTCGAATAGTTATATAGCAACATAAGAATTTGCCACTCAATGCAAAATTTTTCGTCATAGCCACCACTTGTGCCGTGTGATTACTACTAGTTGTGGTGGTATTGGCCTTCCGTTTTCAAAATGCTAGCCATAGTTTAAAGGTATGTTGTTCTTTTTGATACTTTTTCCTCATCTTCAATTTGAATGTCTAACGATGCCATCATATCTTGTATGTTCATTTCATACTTTTTGTCCTGACCACAGTATTAATGTGTTCGATTGTCTTTGGCTGAGCTCAGTACAATGAGCATGGTCAACTTCATTGTGATTCGGAAACAAGTTGTATATTTCAACCAAAATAAAATAAAATAAGTTGTATATTTCTGTATGTTGAATAGATATACTACATGTTTCCTAGATAAAATAGTGGGATTTGAAATCATATCCTATAATTAGTAGGATTTAAACTCATATCCCCTGATTAGTGGGATAATGTATCATAATCATAAATTAGTAGGTTTGACCAAAAGTTTAGGTGTTCTTTTGTAATTAAATCATATATTTTATATCTAAAATCTTAATCACTTAAATAAAACCCTAAAACCTAAAATTTGAAACCCTAAGAAAGAATGCCAAAATGGTTGCATGTGCATAATTGGTCCTATCTGGCTTATGCGATCTGGTTGTTGGATTCACCGTTGGGCCTCTTTCTTGCAAATTTTGTTATCAAACACCTGATGCAGTTGGACTGTGTTTAATTTGGCAATTGTTAATGCCTTGTCTCATTCTTTCTAATTGAAGTGCATGACCTTCTTACACTTTTCTTCCAGAGTTCAAGGTTGGATATGAAGTGGAGATGTTTGAGATTCAGAAAAATCTCCAGCTTCTGCACGACTATAATGTTATGCTGCGGGAAAAGTTCATGGAGACTCGATCTTTGCTTCATAGGCTAGCTTCAAATCCAAAACGTCCTTAGAAGAGGGCAAAACATAATGTAGCTAAAGTACATGAGAAGAAAAAGAAGTGTTTTCCATGATGCTAAGGTGACTTTCAGAGTTGTCCTCGGGAATTCACAAGATGAATGTAGGTGGTCTTGAACCAGACTGTTTTTGGTTAATTAAAAGATCTGGCTCACACTTTGTAGACAGTAAAACCTCCGACAGAACCGTTCGCTTATGAAAAATTTGGTTTCCAGTCATAGTGCTTCAGGAGTAAACGTAGGAAAGGATTTGGTCTAGTTATCAAGGATCAGAACATGGTCTATCTGATAAATGTACATGGGAGAGATATTGCACAGTGTGTTATGCAGTTATATCCTTGTATTTTCCTTCTGGTGTTATTCAGTTGGCCCTCTTGTGATGTGTTGTGGAACTGGAATCTTGTACTGTACTTTCTAGAACTGAAAACGTTCGCAAACACAATGTGCAAGTAGGAGGAAGCAGGAGTGCATTTAAGAACAAAATAAAGGTTCTAATACATTTATATATATAAAAACACGGAAGTTGACTAGTTGTGCTGGATAAATATGCTCGCAAAGCTAAGGTCTCTTGGGCTGATCTCTCGCTTCCTAAATAAGAAGGCGGCCTTGGCATTAAGAAGCTTAAAGGGTGGAATATTGCTTGCATTGTAGGGTGGCTTGGGTCCATACCTAGAGGTGCAGGAGCAGATTCAGACCCTGGGGGCGGATTTGGCACAACTGGGGGCGAGCTTGGAGCGCATGCTTCTACTGATAACCCAGCGCAAGGGATGATTGGCTTGGTATTTCATGGCTGCATTTCATATTTGGTTCAGTTATGCATTGGTTCTTTTTCATTTTAATTATGTCTTTTGTTGAACAGTTTGGGGGAGTCTTCCTCCCTTTATGTTATGTTTCCTTAATTTTGTGTGTTGTTGTTTCTATCCCTAGTGAGGACACTGTGTTGTTTAAGTTTGGAGGGATAGAAATTCACATTTCTGTTTGCATTACATTTTTGTGTGGCCAAGACCTAGATGATGTAATGCTGCGGAATTTATGTATGTCTTCCTATGTTCTTGCACGTATTTTGAATTCTGTTGAGCGCATTGTGTCTAATCCTGTCTCGGCTCCTGTGATGAGTTGTTATTTTTAATCGACTTTTCTTTCAGTTTAACTAAGTTTGCTCATGATGATACTTAAGAAATCGTCTTGGAATCCATGATGCCATTGAGGTAACAAATGCCAAATGTTTTTTCTTAAATTGGTTAAGTACCCATTTTTGTCTATCTTAGAACCAACTTATGCCTTCTTTTGAGGCTAAATTTTAAGTATTAAGGTGTTTCTAGGACATGATATAGGCTATTGATGATGAACTTAAACTTGCCTTCATGCCTGTCCTATATCACTTTTACCTTTGACAACCCCTTAAGCTTGGAATGATGGTTAAATTTTGTTTCTTATATACCCACATCATCATACCTTAGCCAATTGCAGCCATGTAAGACCATTACAATGTTCTTTTGAACACATTACTCTTTGAAATAAGACCCACCATATCTATTGGCCTTAAAAATTTTCTAATTTCAGGACGACAGTGTGGTTCACAGTGCCACTGACATGGTGATACACAGGGTCCTTGTCAAAATAACAAAAATGGAACTTGCACATTTATACTCGGAGATGAAATCATAAAAATGATGATGAGAGTCAAGGGTATTCCTGAACAAACAAGAAAGAGAGAAAGAAATGAGAATGGTCCCTGGACAACATTAATTGAGTACCTCCCACAATCATCTTGTGTTCCTAATTTTAGCTACCTTGGTTTACAGTTTACTTTCAAGGAAGAGGTCATCCTAGGTTGAAATTTTTTAAGGGAAGCAGCTGCTGTTTACTTGATTAAACCGTTACTTTGGCAACGAAACCTAGCCTCAATACACACCATGAAAGCCCTGTTGATCTTATTTACACCTTGATACTCTTTAGTGGAGATTGGAAGCTTGAGTTGGCTTATGAGATAATTATTTTCCTTGGTACTTACTTTATTCCTTTTGGCATAAGGAACCTTGATGGATGATTGATACAAGTTGACTATTTTCTATTGTCTATATGCTACTACTCTGCTGATTTTGAGGTAGTTGTTCTATTCTCAGTTCGGTTTCACAGGATGTCGAGCAGGGTTTGCAACAGTGTGGCTGACAGGTTCTGTTTATGTGTTTGAATTTGAGAAGATGTTTGTAATTTCCTGCTGCATCTTTTCTTTGTGCTTTAGGTCTATATTCTTGCTTGAGGACAAGCAAAGGTTCAAGTTTGGGGGAATTTGATGAGCATGAAATTATACATAATTCACAGCATGTTTTTATGTCTTTTGGCCCATAATTTAGCACTCATATTTGCATGTTGGTAGCCCTTTGATTACTTTTGCAAGAAAATACTCTCTTCCTTATTCAAGTTTGTTCTCAGGTGCACTTTCTATATTTTTGGAGGAAGAATTGGTGAATTCGGCCCAAATCGATGAGATGTTGTGTGGAGCCCTGTTCCGTACAGCATGTTGTGCATCAAGACCTATTTTGCAGGTGAGGAGCGCGCCTATTTTCTTGGAGTTTAAAGAGGGATGCACGTGGACACTTAGTAAAGGAAGGAAATCTAGCTGTTTGGAATTGTGAAGGAAACTTATTTATCAAGAATTAGGGTTTTGCATGGAGACTTTGTCTTATAAATAGAAAAGGTCAAACACCCTAGAGGACATCTTTTGCTCCTTCGGCAAATCACTTTCCAGAGCAGATTCTAGAGGGTTTTCAACATAAGAAAGTTGAAGAGTTTAGTCGACCTTCTAGGAGAAGTTTCTTATTATTACATTATGTCGCCTATTATTGTTAGTTTTGTTATTTGTTCTCTTATGAACTAAATAATTTATCTAGGTTTTGTGAGATGTAACTACTATCTTTTTATTTGATCAATAATTTAGACTTGGTATTTTCTGTTTTGTTCTTGCGTTAATTTGTTACAACGTGCTTCACAGCGTTATTGGCTTGATCATCCTTTATTGTTATTCTAGACAACCGAGTGAAGAACCAAGAGGTGAAATTAGGTCTTCGGAACAATCTGTAATAAACCTTTAATCTACTGGTTGGCTGAAAGGAATCTTTAGATTAATTAAAGAAACAGCACCTGGCACAACATTACTACGCCTTAGGATAGCTTTATAGTTGCGAGAGCAAATAAAAGTAGACTAGGGCAGGATTACAATACTGGCGAGAGCAGATTGTAGTTAATATAGGTTGGGTAGCCCTTCAAGGTAGTCGAAGCAATTTGCCAGGGATCTAGATTGTTGATTGATAGGTAGTAGCGAACCCCAGACAACCTAGGTTCCAACCCCTGATTTTCTCTAAACGACATTTTCTTACTTTCTGCTATTTATTTTATTGTCGATTTATAATTCACAAAATATATCTTGGACTTTTATTTATTTGTTTACAAGTCTAATCGACTGATCACTAAGGCCAGTGCTATTTACCACAGTCCTTGTGATTTGACCTTGTACTCTACAGCGTGCTGTACACTTGCAGTATTTTGTGCGAACACCCCTCCTGTGTATTTTGTTTTCTGGGGCATGCTACCCCATGTATTGATTTTCCGGGGCATGCTACCCCATGCGATGGTGAGATCTGCTTGGAGCATGCTACCCCATTCATTTGAATTGATTCTCGAGGCTTGGTACCCCATTGCTGGAGATGACAACCTTTCGGGGCATGCTACCCCATTGTTGAAGTTGATCTTTGGGGCATGGTACCCCGAGGGACATGTGATGTCCCCGAACTTGTTGATGATTGATTCAAAGGTATGTGATGCCATAGGATGAGATGATTCCCACTACCTAGCCAAACCCGAGTACCCCATGGGGGGACGATAAAATCCCTAGCTAACCTAGTTAGCGACCCCAAAATCAACCTGAGTACCGCAGGGAGGACGATAAATCCCTAGTTAGCCAAAGAAGAGATGATTCTTTGATAACGACCCGGTGGATGAGATGATTCTACCCAAAATCTAGAAATCCGAGTACCCTAGGGACGACGATAAAATCCCTAGTTAACAAAGATGAGATGATTCTTTGTTGACGACCCCAAAACCAACAATTGAGTACCCCAGGGAGGACGATAAAATTCCTAGTTAGCCAAGATGAGATGATTCTTTGTTAACAACCACAACCCCAAACCGAGTCCCCCGAGGAGGATGATAAAATCCTTGAAAACCCGGGATGAGATGGTTCCCAACCCATGTTACGCATGACCAGCATCAGCATCTACTTCGTCAAATTGGTGTGTTCATGTTTTCGTTGGTTCATCTTTAGTTCCTAAAGACTCACCAACGAGGGGCATCTATGAACACCCAGTTTTGACCCACCAATATTCTATTAATTTGAATTATAAATATATTTTTTAACTGTGGATTAATTAGATGATTTAATCCTAGGTTGAAATATGTTTATGGTTTAGTTTAATAGAATGTTAATATTTTGTTATTTTCAGATTTTTAATGTATTTTACTTGGAATTGCTGAGATGATTTAATTTTGAGTTTAAATATGTTTAAATGTTTAATTTTAATAAAATGCGGATATTTTATTGTTTTAGACTTTTTATTTTATTTTGGACCCCTTTTAGTGATTTAGGGTTTAAAATAAATTAAAAGTCTGGGCCAATGGAATATGGATCATCCAGCAATCTTAGCCCACCAAAAACACAGAACTTAGCAACCATTTAACCCTAATTTTCGTCCAAAATTCGGGTTAAATTTATTCCTTAATTGTTTTTGGTTTTTCATGGTAATTAAAGTGGAGTGGGGAGAAAAAAGAAATAGGAAAAGGGTTGAGGGTAGGTGTGAACATCCAAATTTGACCCACAAATTCTCTACTAAAATTGGATTTCGAACATGTTTGAACTTAGGATTAATGAGATGATTTAATCTTAAAATAAGGCATAGTAGGAGTTTAATTTAGTAGAATTAATGTATTTTAGTAGCATGTATTTGAACTCTAGGATTAATGAGATGATTTAATCATAGGATAAAATATAGACTAAGGTTTATTAAACTAAAATATGTTTTATTTTATTGCTTGGGCCTTTTATCTATCTTTAATCCAATTTTAATGAGATGATTTATATTTGGGTTGAGGATGGGTTTAAGGGCCCAAGTTAATGAATTCTCTAGAGTTTAATTAGCCTATTAACACATTTCTTGTAGGTTGATTTTAGCTCTGATTTTTGTAGAAAATCAGAGTTAAATCATCCTTTAATTAGATTTTGTGTTTTTGGTATGATTTTGGCATAAACGGGTGTCAATGTGTAACTATTAGTTATGGAATGATTTTGAGGAGTGATAATCAAATAATGGAGTGATTCTGGGTTGATTACGTGGTAGGATCAAATCATAGCTGAATTAGGGGGGGAATGGAGTTCGAAAAAGGAAAGAACGGGGTGACACGCGGGGCGACCAGCGGTCCTCTCGCAACGACCGCCGGGTGCCGACAGACATCCACACATGACCGCCGGCAATGGCGGTCATCACTTCCCAGATTCGCACAAATCTCTGATTTTGTTTCTAATTTCGATCCAATGCGGTTTTGGACCAGAGTTTTTGGCATAATCTTCACCATTAAGCAGGTCCACACCCCTAGGCTTCCCAGAACATTATAAATAGGACCCCTCACACAAATTTCAAAGGACACATATTATTTTTTACATACACACCCATAAGCTTGAGTGCTTGGAGAAACTCTACCTCTCCAAGCCTAGAAATCTTTTATAGGCAGAAACTCTGGTAGAATTTCGTGGGAAACATCAGCAGTGGTCTAGCAAGGAGGAATCAAGAAGAGGATCAATCACTAAGCTTAGAAGTGGCAAGAAGGTGGGTGTAGAACACAACCCAATTCAAGGAGCTAGAGGAGGGCTACAAGAGGTAACACTAATCCCTTTTTATTTGATTCTGGCTAATTATATGCTGATACTTTTGATGATGTAAGTGGCGACTTAATGCCATGTTTAGTACTACGTAGCTTTGAGCCCGGTCACTCGGTACGTAGGTAGCCTAGGTTTCACAATGGGATGCAAGCCAAATCTTCTTCTGCTCCCCTTCTCTTTACTTTGCACACTTGCACACCTGCACAATGCACACTTGCACTTTGCAATTGCACAAGGTTTCGACCCAACATGGATGGGTGCCTAACACCTTCCCATCTGTGACAAAGCCCCGATCCCATGTCTTTGGTTCGCCATGACCATGTAGCTTAAAGGAGCCATACAAAGGTTTTTCCCAAATTTTGCCCTTAATAAAATTTAGGTGGCAACTCCATTGACATGGGATTGACCCGAGGAAGAAGGTGAAAAAGAATAGGTGAATAAGCCCAAGGGATTTTGGGTCGGGTATTCACAGTAGGCTACAGGTTAGGGTGGTTTCTGAAGTAGAAAACGTGCAAAAAACTGATAAAGAAGGGCGTAAGAATCAAGTAAAGTCAAAATAATGAGGATCAAACCGAAAAAGAAAAGAACTAGTAAGGAAACGGGTGCTGGCGGTCAAGTGTACATGACCACCAGCACCTAGCAGGCTTCACGAGATGATCGCCAGCAACTGGCGGTCGTCGCGAGAGGACAACCGGTGCTGGGCGGACATCGTTCTCAGTTTCGACAAGTTTTGAGAATTTTCCTCCTTTCTTAATTCTGGATATCTACCGTTGAATCTGGAGATTCAATCCTGACCATTAGATAAAGACCACGTCTAGGCACCCTAAACACTATAAATAGGATCCCCCGTACCCCCTCAAATCGGACACAATTTCTCTTTTCTCCCCCCATACACAAATAAGCCTAGGTGCTTGAAAGAATTTTTTATTTTCAAGTTTAAGAACTGTAACGCCCCGGTTTTTGTTTTTGGATCTATAAAAAAAATTTCAGATTTCGGTAATGGAAATAAAATTAATTTATTTTCCATTAGATTCATTAATTGCAGGCGGTAATGTGTCGCTTTAGAGCTTTGTCGGATCTAAAACGCGTTTCGGGACGAAACACGACGTTTATCGTAGTTTTAGTTTAAACTACGTCGTTTTGGGGTTCTGTGTCGTCGGCTGGCGGGTCAAGCCCTAACCCCAGCCTTCCTCTTCTTCTTTTCTTTCTTTCTTTTCTCCTGTCTTTTTCTTTTTCTTCTTCCCGTTTCTTCTCCACCTTGCAGCCGCCACCCTCAACGGCTTTGTCTTCCACTACCTCCCTCAATCACGCCCTCAACGGTCATTTAACCCGCAACCTCCTCCCTCTTTCCTTCTCCATCTTTTCCTTTCTTTTCCTTCTTTTCTCCCTTAGCCGCCGCGGTTACTCTTCTCCCTCTCCCACATCATTCCGAGTTTTACTCCCCACGATTTCCTCACCCCGAATCGTGGACGGTAGTTGCTTTCTGATCTCTTTCCCTTAATTCCTTCTCTTTACTTGTTTCATTTCTTCTGCTCGTTTTTCGCACCCAATATCTTTTTCTTCTCTTCTTCTTCGTGCTCTCGCCGACACCATCGTCACATTCCTCTTTCTCCTTCATATCGTTGCCGCCATCGCTCTAATCGCAGCCGCGTCGTTGCATGCAGGGGAGGAGGAGAAGCTGCTCGCGGACGGACTTGTGACGGAGGAACCAAGGCTTACCCCGGCCTGTGCTTGCGTGACGGGGTTCGGGGTTGCATCTAGCAGTCATCCTGCCATCTACTCCGTGGTTGTTTTCAGAATCGGGTTTTGGAGTTGTTGCTGAATCGGGTGGGTTTGTTTGAGCAAGGTTTGTCCGGGTAAGGATTTATTTACCCAATTCCTTTTTAATTCTTTTGTTTTCATGTTTCCGCGGATGTCGAAGGTTGAATTGAAATTTTGTGGGATGTTGTTGAATCATGGTAGAGCTGCCGTGGTTGTTGATTGGTTGTGGTTCTCGGATTTTGGTTGTGAACGGGCTCCGGGCAAGTTGGCAGTGTTTTTCCGGGTAAGGAATTGTTGCCATAGTTCGCTTAATTTCGTTTTATGCCCTGTGGGTGTTGTATTTGAGCTGTATATCCTGTTGGATTGTTGTTTTGGACGATGGCAGTTGTGTGGGGTTGTTTTGGGCTTAGTGAATTTCCGGCGAGTTGACCGGAATCCGGTGAGCACGTACTGTTCCGGCGAGGGCTCGGGAATTTTCCGGCGAAGGCTCGGGTTCTGTCCGACGAACTGTACTTTTCCTTTTACGACTTTTAAACGGTATTATTCTTGTTTTGTCTCGGTTATGCCATGTATTTAAATTTTGGAGTTTATTTACCGAAATACATTTATATTTATATATTTAGTGAATTGCGGTTTACCGAGAGCGGAGAGTTAGAGTGTGTGGCCAGGAGAACTTACCGACACGTAGAGATTTTAGGCCGATTAACCTTGGGCTCGGGATGGCTTTAGGGCGGTTTTAGGAAAAACCGAGCCCAGGCCCAATAATCTCAATTTGAAGCTTAGGATGTTTAAATGGACTTAAAGTTATGGACTTAGGACCTAATCACAAATAATTAAATTCACGGACATTAAGAACGGGCTCGAAGCTCAATTTTATAATCTGTAAATATGGACTTAAGAATATGGACCTCGGCCGGAATTCATGATTAAGGATTTAGTGGGCTTTAGGCCCGAGAATTGTTAATGGACTTAAACAGATGAACCTTAGATCTCTAATCGTTGGAGTTAAGGAAGTGAAAATACCCTTTTGGGCTTAGACCCGGAAATCTTATAATCGGATAGTTAAGGTCGGGAGTTACTCGATTGGAGCATACCTTAGCATGCATATACGTCTTTACTTCAAACATTGGTTTAGTGATTATATTATGTACCGGTATTCAGGCACGAGAGATACCTCGGGAGCTGTAGACTCGGATCGGGAAGAAGTCATAATCTGCATTTTGAGGTGACATTACAAGTCTTTTTATATATGTTTTGTGAATGCATGTTGGTGTGGTTTGTTTGTTTACTTGCCTTGTTTGCTACATGCGATGATGGGAATTGTATACCTGATTGTTCTCACATGCCTAATTTCTGTACGAAAAACTATTATGAAAAACTGCTTTGGTGATAGTGTGTGGTTATGGGCCGCAGGCCCGGATGAAACAGGGACACATACAATTCACACATCCCTGAAAGACATAATGTATCTCAACGGAAATGTAAAAACGTAATTAAGAATATAATACTAAATTCTACTGTGTATCGGTTGGTAGCCCCGAGAGAGGGTTGGGTACCCTCGGGTCACTTTATGCTGTTTAGCATGGTATCCCAGGGGATGTAGGTGCACCCCTGGAAGACTTGCACCGGTTAGGTGTGTCTGAGTGCACCCTCAGGTAGCTAGCGGCCACTCGAGATTTATCAGTGGTTTTTGGCCTCGGAATCTACCCCTCTGAGGTTCGACATTTGGGTTTCACACCCTGATCTGATCAGATGCGCTACCGAGACTTGACTCACAGTAGAGGGCCCATAATGATAATAATAATTATAATAATAAAATAACACATTGAAACCAAATAATAGGAACAATAATACAATAAGATGTTTATGTGTTGGTGTGTGATTTGGATTTGCTTGTATGCTGTACTTGTGCTCGTGAACTACTCACCCTACGAGCATGACTTCACTTTCATGTATACTTAGACTTTTAATGTTCACTGAGTAGGCGACTCACATAATCGCCACTGTTGTTTTTCAGACTTTAGTTAGCGTGCTGTCTCACTTATACTATCGACCCGGAGTTCAGACGCAGACACTTCAGCAGGTAGCTGTGCATTATCTCTCGGTTGGATCCATAGGGCCATATGCATGTTATTCTCTACTTTGATTTTTATTTATTACTTTCATCTTCCGCTGCATGAGTAATAATTCGAGGTGTCATAAATGTTTTACATTTATATCGGCGGTTTGCAGGAGTTTAATTTTGTGATATTATTTCGGCGTGATGCCGTGGTGGCTTACGACTTGATAAGCCGGTTGATCTCATTTATTTTTTTTTTATGACATCTCGTTGTTAATAAATTTTTATGGAAATGTTGTATGCTGAAGCATCGGTATTCGTATCCCGGGTTTCAAGAGTATTTTGATAATTCTCTTTCAATTAAATATTTTATTTTATTAAATTGGGATACGGGCTTCCACAAGAACCCTCTAAAGGGTTGAGGTTCTAGAAAAATTTCATGGAGAGGAGTAGCAGCAAGGTAGCAATAAGAGAAGAGCAAGAGAAAAGGAAGAAGGAGGCGGATGAAAGCAAATTTGTGGAGAAAAGATGTGATTCTGGAGTAGAAAGTTCCAATGCAGGCAGTTATGGGGGAATGGCAATATTTGGAGCTGCAGACGTCAGTTTGCTGCGATCTTGGTGTCCCTGGAAAGTTGAGATAAAGAGCTGTTGACCAAAAATTACGGTTAATCACCTCTTAATGCTAAACTACGATTAACCATATTGATTATCTAGTTTTGATGACTAACAAATTACAAGTGTGTTGTTAGCTTTGCTTGTGTTGATTTTTGCTTACATGAAAAATTATGGTTTTTGCTGATACCACATCTCAAACACACGACATATGGTTTATATCGATACCATATCTGCGAAGCTGTCGCTATCAACCTTTTGAGCAAGTTGCGTATGGTCCTGCAAGCATTTAAATCCCACTTCCAACCGTTTAAATTGATGAACAAGTAAGAGGGAAGACTTTATGAAAGTGCAGATGATGTTCCCACCTAACTCCTACTCAACTCCAGAAGGTGGTCCAAAGTTCCCAGATTTGGTAATACTTTGCAACCAAGGAGTTGACATGCACAACGGCACCAAACTGAAGCTTTTATGAACTGATGTCAACTGGAGTACATGGAACCGTTGCAGGAGCTTATCCCCCACACTCAGATTCTATAAAGAGGTTCGTTTACACCTCTGAAGATTTATCCCAACAATTTTGCAAAATCTGAGTGTATACTTGTGCTAGAAAATTTGGTATCTGATCTGGTTTTTCTGCTTACAGTGCAAAACTGATTCAAAGGGGTAATTTGTAAGCAACACTTGGTTTAGTTTTGTTGGGTACTCAAGTCTAGGATTAGATTTGAGGGTAGGTTAGAGCTTAGCCTGTGAAAAGCTTGTAAAAGTTTGAGCTTAGCCTAGAAAAGCTTATGTTTGTAACGGTTAAGATTGATCCTGCAAAAACCTAAGTATAGTGAGTGTTTGAAATCCTAAAGGAACCTTTAGGTAGTAGAGGTACCTAGTGAGGGGAAACCACTCCAAATTATCTGTGTCAATTTCTCTCTACCTTACTTACTTACTCTAAGCTCTTATCTCACATCACAGAGATTTGGTTTCTTAAAAACCAGATCTTACAGTTCGAAAAATTTTAAAGCCTAATTTATCCCTCCCCTCTTAGGCATTTTTGGGCCAACAATTGGTCGTGGAGCGAGGTCTCTTTGTGTTAGGATTAATCTCCTAAAGAAAAGATCATAGCTTTTGAGGGAACAAGCGTGAACAAGGCACCATATTTTGATGGGGCAAACTTTGATTATTAGAAGTTTCGTATGAAGATCTTTCTTGAGGGGAAGGACATTGAAATGTGGCATATTGTCTAGAATCCCTATAACAGACCAACTAGTCCTATGCATCTCTGGACTGAAGATGAGATGGAAAAAGCAAAGCTTGATACTCAAGCTAAGAATGCTCTTTTGTGTGGAATTAGTGAAAGCGAGTTTCAAAGGGTGAGATCCTGTGAAACTGCTCATAACAATTGGAGACTGTTGTGCATCACTCATGAAGGCACAAACCAAGTTAAAGAATCAACGCTCAATCGCTTAACTAGAGAATATAAGTTGTTCCAAATGATTCCAGGTGAAACCATCCATGAAATGGATACTCGGTTCACTATACTTTGTAACAATCTTGCATCACTTGGAAAAGTGTTGACACATAGGGAAAAGGTTGCAAAAGTTCTGAGGTCACTTCCCAAAGAATGGGAACCTAAAGTGACTGCCATTGAGGAAGCTTAGAATCTGAATTTGTTATCCTATGATGAGCTGATTGGCAAGCTAATTTTTCATGTGACAAAATTGAACCGAAGAGGAAGGATGTCGCTTTGAAGGTCCAGGAACCAAATGATGATGATGATAACGACTCTGTTGTGGCTTTTGTTATTAGGAGATTTGCTAGGTACCTTAAGATGAAGAAGCAACTCAAAGGGAAGAATATTAAGGTTACAAAAGCTGAGGAGTCCAAGAAAGATTCTCTTGTGTGTTTTGGATGCAATCGTCCTGGACATATGAAGTCCGAATTTCCTTATCAAAAGAAGGGCCGATTTGGTTTTTCAAAGACCAAAGGAAAGAAGGCTATGGTTGCGTGGGATGATTCAGACTCCTCAAATGATTCTGATGTCGAGGAAGAGAGGAACCTGTGCTTCATGGCCCAAGAAGATTCTGAGGTAACCGACTCTACTGACCTTAATCTTGATAAAGTACTTGATGCTTTTGATGAATTGCATGTCAAATATAAGCAAGTAGTTAAGAAAAATAAAGAATATAGAAAGAAGATTGATTTGCTTGAATTTAATGAGGAAGCTTATAAAAATAAAAATGAAAAACTTAGGCTGGCTAATAGTGATGTTATGAAAGTCTGTGAAGATTTAAAAACTAAAAAGTTTTCTCTAAAGAATGCCTATGATGAACTTGAAAAGGGATATGCTTGTAAGAATGATATGTGTAAAGTCCTAGAAAATAAAAAAGGTGTTCTTGAGAAGCTTGTCATTAATCTAAAATCATCTCTAAAGAAGTTTAGTGGTAGTACCAATAATCTGAATATGTTGTTAGGACAGCAAAGAAATCCTATGCAAAAAGAAGAGTTAGGTGCTACACATTTGGTTGATGAAAAACCAAAACATACTATGCATTTGTAAGGGCAGAATCTAGTGTGCCATACAAACCCGACACCTCACACCTAAGTAGTGATAGGCCACACAAGTTTGTGAACAACTATGCTTCAGGATCAAGTATGTCAAATATGGTTGCTAGAAAACCAAATAGGAAGACCATGTCATACAGACCAAATCTGGTTTTTAACAAACCAAATCACAGAGTGCAGTCGCATGGATTTAGAAGAAACACTTATATATATTGTTCGGGGAAACATATGCATACACATTATCATGCACCGCATATTACTTGCTATTACTGTGAAAAGAATGGTCATGGTATCAAAGCCTGCAGAATTAAAAAGAGAAATGAGAATGTTAGATATGTGTGGGTTCCAAAAGGAACCAGATCTAACCCCACAGGACCCAAATTTGTTTGGGTACCTAAAACCTAATTGTTTTCTGCTGATGACAGGGGATGAATGGATCTTAGACAGTGGATTCTCAAGGCATATGATAGGAGAATTATCCAAGTTTTCATCCCTAACCATGAAAGACCGAGGAAAAGTAACTTTTGGGGACAAGTCCAAAAGACAAATTCTCGGGTTTGGTAACATTGACTCTATCCCATCCATTGAACATGTTTTACTTGTCGATAATTTTAAATACAATTTTCTTAGTGTTAGCCAACTCTGTGATAAGGGATTTGAAGTAAGTTTCGAAGCCACTAAATGCTTAGTTAGCTTTGTAGATAAAGATGTGGTTTTTTAGTGGTACCAGAAAAGGGAATATCTATTCTATATCCTTTGATAATGCTACTAACCCTAAACTTAAGTGTTTAAGTGCATAGACAGAAACACCAACCTTATGGCACAGAAGGCTAGGACATGCCAACTTGGACCTTATTTCAAGATTGTCAAACAAGATGTTGGTAAAAGGTTTACCCGCACCAAAATATGAAAAAGATGCTAGATGCCGTGAGTGTCAGCTTGGTAAATAGGTTAAATGTTCTTTTAAACCCAAGCATGCTATCTCTACATCTAGACCTCTAGAGTTGTTGCATATGGATTTATTTGGACCTATGAGAACTATGAGTATAGGTGGTAAAAAATATGTCTTTGTCATAGTTGATGATTATTCAAGATATACATGGGTTATATTTCTTGCTCATAAGGATCGTGCATGTGATGAGTTCAGTACTCTTGTTAAACAATTACAAAATCAAAAAGGATATAATATTTAAAAAATAAGAAGTGATCATGGAGGAGAATTTGATAATCTTGCCTTCAATCATTTCTATGAGCAAAGTGGCATTGTACACACTTTTTCGACTTCTAGAATGTTAGTGTAATGCCCAAAAGCCAATCATTGGATGATTACATAGTCATGTATATTTATTAAGATTTTATTCCAATAAATATGTTTATCAGTGATAAATGCTTGCACATATTTATAACCTAAGAATATTTTATATTCTTGAAATGTCCCCAGTCGATTATTATTATTATGGATGAGTTGTAATAATAAATTAAGACTGGCGTATGTTGAGAATTATATGAGAAATAAATTCTACATACAGGTACAAGTTAAAGAACTTGTGGACTGGACTGACCCGACATAAGAACACTACATGGATTGTTATATATGTTGTTATTAGTGGTTCTTATATGTATTGTCTTTAGACCTGAGATCATCAAGGTTCCCAACATGTGAGTCTTATACTTTGATATTACTCTTAGTTACCCGTAACTGAGTAAACCTTAGAGTAATTATTGGGTATATGATATAATGTGTAGTGTGTTTTGTATGATCAATATGGAATTTGTCCAACCCATATAAGGGGTATCTTATCAGTTGGGCCCCTTGATAGAGTTGAATAGTAAATGCATGGCCATACTCGGATTAAGTGATATGGGGATATCATTTGTATCCATTTTACACAGTTAACTCGGGGATCACGAAACCTTAGATTAAACATATACGAGAATGACACATTTCATGTCTCGTGTTTGATCTTGATATAATGGGACGAAAGGATAATGACATTTTACGAGGCATAATGAATCAGTACTGATCTGGTCACTTGGGTAGCAATGATGTGTTGCTAGACACTGCTCATTGTTTATAATTATAAATGAGAGTTTATAATTATTGCCAACGTGATTAGTGCCTACAGGGTCACACACTTAGAACTGTTGGTTCAACCAGGTTATTGAGCTAATGATTAGACCATAGTTAGACCATGGTTGGACCGGGTCGTTTGGGTTGGTTCGGTTTAATAGTTACCAGAATTATTGAACCTGAATTATTGTCCAAAAGGCATGAAAGGATGTGTTGTTTTATATATATGTTGATATATATGATTGAGTTAGTGGAGACATAATCATGTTGATGATTGTGACTAAAGTATAGATAATGAAAACACAATCATGCATATTGATATGTGATAAGATATATATGTATGATTGGGTTGGCCACTTTCTACACTAACTAACATTGATATATGTATATGTGATATACATGAAAGGGTGGTTAATGTAATTAACACACCGAGCTCAACACACACAACACATCTAACACTCTAGGCTCTCTCTCTCTCTCGAAAATTCTGCAGCTAGCAGTGCGGTTCGGGAGTGCTCGGGTTAGTGATCGTGAGACGGTTGCTAGCGATCATCAACGGTTCGTGTGGATACCGTAGAGGATTCGAATTTCTGTCCAGTTCTTGCTGATTCGGATCATCAGTTGAGTGAAAGATCTCAACCAAACCAGGTACGAAAATCTTGTTATTCGGTTTATCCCGTTTCACATGGATCCTCCATTAGTTCCGGGTTTTTCCGCTACGCATATTGTCTCTTTGTTTGCATACCCGGTTACTAACATAGAACACCTCAACAAAATGGGGTTATTGAAAGGAAGAATCGAACTTTGCAAGAAATGGCTAGAACTGAGCATAAGTTACCAGCATATTTTTGGGCAAAGGGTGTGAACACAACGTGCTACATTTTAAATAGAGTCTCTATGCATCCTATAATTGAAAAGACACCCTATGAGATATGGTATAAGAAGAAACCAAGTATTTCTTACTTTCGGGTCTTTGGGTCTAAATGTTATATTCTGAATACAAAGGATAACCTTGAAAAGTTTAAAGCAAAATCTGTTGATGGCATTTTCCTTGGCTATTCTACAACCAGCGAAGCTTATCGTGTCTTTAACAAGATAAATATGGTTGTTTAAGAAACCATACATGTTGTTTTTGATGAAACTGACCTGTGTGATCAAAGTATTGATGAAGATGCAGATGTTACTCCTGAAGCTCAACCACAGGTTATAAACATAGATATCTCATCTGATGAAAAGGATGAGGAACTACCTGTATTAGCTCCACATGATGCATCACAACAACAACATGTCAATCTGCTAGATCTGGTTGGAGAAAAACTAGATGTCACTACACATGCTTCAACTTCACAACGCACTCTTGAAACATCAGAGTACCTAGAGGACTCTCAACTGATGCTATTCTTGGTGACATTACCAGAGGAGTAACAATAAGGTCATCCATACGGAAAGTGAACACACACCTTGCATTTTTATCACAAATTGAGCCCAATAACGCACATGATGCTATTCAAGATGAAAGTTGGGTCATTGCAATGCAAGAGGAACTGAATCTGTTCAAAAGAAGTGATGTGTGGGAGCTGGTAGCCAGATCTCCTGAATACCCTGTCATTGGGACAAAATGGGTCTTCAGAAACAAACTTGATGAATATGGCATTGTGGTAAGAAACAAAGCAAGGTTAGTTGCTCAAGGCTATAATAAAGAAGAAGGTATTGATTATGATGAGACTTTTACTCCTGTTGCTAGGTTAGAATCCATCCGTTAACTACTTGCTGTGAACACCCAAATTTGGCCCACGAATATTTTACTAAAATTGGATTCCAAACATGCTTAACTTAAGGTTAATGAGATGATTTAATTTTGAGTCAAGGCATGATAAGAATTTAATTTAGTAGAATTAATGTATTTTGGTAAATTAAGCCTTTGTGCATCTAAACCTTAGGATTAATGGGGCGATTTAATCTTAGGGTAAGACATATAATTAGGTTTATTTACATTAAAATACATTTAATACATCGCTTGGGGTCTTTTAGTTATTTTTAACCCAATTATATTGAGATGATTTATTTTTAGATTAGGAATGGGTTTTAGGGTCCAAGTAGATGGATTTTCCAGAGTTTACCCCGCCCATTAACACATTTCTTGCAGGTTATCATCATTTATGTGGAAATGTTGTTTTTGGTATGATTTAGTATGAAATAGGCATTAAGGTGTAATTAATCTGTTATGGAATGATTTATGGGGAGTGATAATCAAGTAATTGAGCAATTCTCGGTTGATTAGGGGTTAATTATGCTGTAAGATCAAATCAGAGCTGAATTAGGGGGATTGGGGGTTCGAAAATGGAAAGAACGGGTGACACGCGGGGCAACCGGCGGTCCTCTCGCGACGGCCGCCAGGTGCTGGTGGGCATCCACTCAAGACCGCCGGCATTGGCGCCGACAGCGGCGGTCATGTCTCCCTAGGTTCGCCCAAATCTCCGATTTTGTTTCTAATTTCGATCCTACGCAGTTTTGGACCAGATTTTCGGGCGTAATCTTCACCGTTAAGCAGGTCCACATCCCTAGGCTTCCCAGAGCACTATAAATAGAACCCTTACATACATTTCAAAGGGAGGACACATTTTCTCATATACACACCTATAAGCCTTGAGTGCTTGGAGAAACTCTACTTCTCCAAGCTTAGAAATACATTCCTTAGGCAGAAACTCTAGAAGAATTTTGTGGGAGGCATTAGCAGTAGTCCAGCAAGGAGGAGTCAAGAAAAGGATCAACCAGAGAGCTTAGAAGTGGCAAGAAGGTGGGTGTAGAACTCAACCCATTGCAAGGAGCTAGAGAAGGGCTACAAGAGGTAACACTAAACCTTCTTTTTGATTGATATTTGTTGATTATATACTGATGCTTTTGATGATGTAAGTGGCCAATTTGTGCCATGCTAAACTACGTAGCTTTGACCCCGGTCATGCGGGTACGTAGGTAGTCTCGGTTTTACAACGGGATGCAAGCCAAATCTTCTTCTTCTCCCCTTCTCTTTATTTTCCACACATGCACACTTGCACCAGGCACACTTGCATTTTACAATTGCACACAGTCTCGACCCAACACGGATGGGTGCCTAGCACCTTCCCATCTGTGATGAACCCCCGATCCCATGTCTTTGGTTCGCCAAGACCATGTAGCCTAAAGGAGTCATCTAAAAATTTTTTTCCCAAGTTTTGGCCTTAATAAAACTCGGGTGGCGACTCCAATAACATGGGATTGACCCAAAGAAGAAGGTGTATGGAAATAGGTGAATAGGCCCAAGTGATTTTGGATCGGGTATTCACACTTGCCTTTGCATCATTTAGATCATTTAAATTATATCAAATGGATGTTAAGAATGTATTTTTAAATGGTTTTATAATGGAGGAAGTCTATGTTGAACAACCACCGGATTTTGAAAGTCATGAACATCCAAATTATGTATACAAACTTAAAAAGGCATTATATGGACTAAAACAAGCTCCTAGAGCATGGTATGATAGACTGATTTCTTATCTTGTGTCTAAGGGTTTTAGGAGAGGTAAAGTTAATTCTACTATATTTGTCAAAACATGCAAAGATGATGTGATCATTGTGCAAATATATGTTGTTGATATTCTATTTGGTGCTACTAATGATTTACTTTGTAAGGACTTTGAGAAACTTATGCATAGTGAGTTTGAGATGAGTATGATGGGTGAACTTATATACTTTCTGGGAATTCAAGTTAAACAACTTGATGGTGGCATCTTCATAAATCAAGCAAAATACATCCGTGAGCTACTTAAGAGATTTGGTATGGATGCAACCAATTCTTGTCCTACGCCTATGAGTACTTCGACTAAACTTGACAAAGATGAGAATGGTAAGGACGTTGATGTCAAGATGTATCGAGGCATGATAGGTAGTCTCTTATATCTCACTGCCACCGGGCCTGACATCATGTATAGTGTATGTCTATGTGCTCAATTTCAATCTTGTCCTAAAGAATCACATCTTAGAGCCATAAAACGTATTTTTAAGTACTTGAAAGGTACACCATCATTAAGATTATGGTATCCCAAAGTTGATGCTTTTACTTTGACAAGCTATTCAGATGCAGACTTTGCAGGATGTACCTTAGACAGGAAAAGCACAAGTGGGACATGCCAATTGCTTGGACAATCACTTGTGTCTTGGTCAAGCAAGAAGCGAAATTCAGTTGCTACATCTACACAGAAGCTGAATATGTGGCGGCTGGAGCATGTTGTGCTCAAGTTCTATGGATGAAGCAAACTCTATCTGATTATGGACTAACCTTTAACTGTGTGCATATCTATTGTGATAGCTTCAGTGTAATTAATTTGACCAAAATCCTGTGCAACACTCTCGGACCAAGCATATAGAAGTTCAACATCATTTCATCCGAGATCATCCGTTGAAGAAAGATGTGGCCATTGAGTTTGTCAAGACTGAAAATCAACTTGCTGATATTTTCACAAAGCCACTCAAAGAGGAGCAATTTACAAAAATTAGACTTGAGCTGGGCATGTGCAATCTACATTAAAAGTCTGCGAGTAAATCTGGTTGCTGCATAAACCATATCTATGCATATATGCTCATGAATCATATTAGGCTATTGCATTCACAACACTTGCACACAAGCACTATGCATTCAAGCAAATGAGGACACTTTCGAAAGGTGTTCAAATCATCAGAGAAATTGAAGGGAAACTTGGGAAGTTCTGGTTCTATAAGAAACCATTTAAGAGCAGATATTGTGGAAATATGGTTTTTGGGAAAAACCATTTTGTTTCGGCCAACGGTTATTAACCAGAAGTTAGTAGAAAGACGGAGACATGGCAGTTGTATTCTGAAAAAGGTAGTTACCTTTTTATGTTTCCCATATATGTCAGAGGAAACAAAAGGAAGTGGAAAAGTTACTACATTAAAACTGCTTCCTATATCCCGTGAGCGACTCTCTCTCTCTCCTACATTATCTGATTTCCTTTCTCCCAATTTTATCTCTCTCCCCAAAATTCTCTCAATCAAACACAGAAACCCTAAACATTCAAACCTCTAAATCTTCAATATGAAGACAGACTCTGGAAAGGATAACTCTGCTAAAGAAGCCGACACCTCAAAATCACCTAAATCAACCATAAAAACTCCACCACCAAAACAGAAACCTGCTTCCATATCAAAATCATCCATGAAAGTACAACCTCATTCTTATAAATGAACTCTAGTGGAGAAGAAGAAGCAAGGCAGCACGGATGTCACATAAACGGAGAAGACTATTGAAGAAGGCTTGAAGAAATTCAAAGCTGATGAGTTGAGGAAAGTAAAAATAAAAAAAGGTAAGGAGATTCAGAGAACAAAAACAAAGAAATCAAAGGCTCCGGGTAGTACCCTTAACTCACCACCATCTATTTCAAATGCTACTAGGATAGCAATAGAGAGAATTTATGATCCAAAATATGCTAGACGTGATTTTGTCCCCTCTAAAGAGAAACACGCTGGTATGAGGCTGTTTTATGAGACAAAAGAGTGGGCAGTAAAGAATATACAGGGAGCATGTAAAATTCTTTCTGATACACCAAATGCTGAAGAAATCAATTATGTTTCATCTAGTATTATGAAGAGATTTGGTGAAGTTAGTGAAAGAGCCGCTCGTGAATACTTCCTCAGTGTGTTGAGACCAGCGATACCAGGAAGTGAAGGAGGTCCACCAGGTCACGTTATGGATGCTGATTTAGCTGAAAAAGAGAAGGAGATGGCTGCTAGGCAAAAACAGTTTGAGGAAAAAATGAAAAGACTCTGGGATTCGGTTGCTGTACAAACCAAATCCTCCGAAAAGGAGCCCACTACCGAGCAATTACTGACAACCCCATAGAGATGGGCTCATGAAATCACATTCGACCCAAAAGTTTCAAAGAAAGTTGTTGCAGCCTCGTTAGACTGATTTGTCATAATCAGAACTTTGTATGATGCAGAAGCTGAGGTGTTTGTAGAAACATCTGGTGCCACCAGAATTCTACCTAAAAAGCCTACTGCAAGAGAAATTGATTCTCTTGTGCAGGTTATCTTTGGCGAATTCGGGAAGCTTGGTTTAAATGAAGCCAAGATATTTCTTGAAGAATTGATTCGTGAACTAAAGCCTGATGCTGAAAGTGAGAATATGGTTGCTGGCAAAACCATATCTCTAGATGAAGTGGAAAGTGCTGAGAAGAACGTCATTGTCCATGACTCTGTTCTTGTTGCACAAAAGGCTACACCTGCTGAAGGTTCTAAAGAATCCAGCCGACATGGTTTCACAGCCTCAGAGTTTTTGAAGATTGCAGCTAGTGCCGAGAATGAGGCCGTGAAGGTGAATAAAGATCTGGTTGTGGAGAAATCAGATGAGGTGAAGAAGAATGTAGAAAAAGAGGCTCATGATGAGTCAGCTTCTGATAATGAGAAAGAGCTGGAGAAGCAATCTGAAAAGTCTGTGTCTACTCACAAAATTGATATGCCAAAGAAGCAGAAGAGAACTACTGTGGTTTATGGAAAAACTAAAACTCTAGCAACGAGACACTAGATTCCACCTGATTCACTCTGATTCTGATGCGGAAATAGCTGAAACAGAAGTTTCCAAGAAGAGAAAAAGAGTGAAAGGAAGTGAGCCTGAGAAGAGGGCAAGCTACAAGTCTGCTGAGGATGATCTAGTAGATGAAGAACCAGATCTTGAAAAGAATGTTGCGGATGATTTCATCTCTAAATTCTATTCAGATGAAGAAAAGAAGAAAGATGAAGAAAATGTTGAATCTCAGGAGCACGATGATGAAGAGGAAGAGAAAGAAGAAGATGGAGAAGAAGAAGAAGAGAAAGAGGATGAGGATGAAGAAAATGATGCGGAATCCGAGGAGGAACATGATGAAGATGAGGCTGATGATGAAGGGCAAGAGGAAGAAGAGGATGCCGAGGATGATGATGGGGAGAATTAGGAATCCGAGGAGGAACAGGAAGACGAAGAAGAAGAAGAAGATCCTGAACCCCTAAAGAAAAAATCCAAGTCAAATGCCATGTCCGAATCTGATGGATTGAAAAAGAAAGAGGATGGGACGAAGAAGTTCATGAAACTCACCAAAGACTACAATGTGGTCTTGGAAGACTTTGAAGCTCTCGGAATCACTCCCATCTTGAAGCATTACAAGCTAGACTATTTGGCCACTTTGAAGACCCAAAAGGATGAAGGAATTGTGACTGAGTTCTACAAGAACCTACATATCAAGATGGATAAGAATGATGAGGTCAAGTATTTGGTGAGCACTGTGTGGGACAAAAAGATCAAGGTGACTGAAGAAATTATCCGAGATGTGCTCAAGCCCAAGAAAGGAACTATCAAGCACTAAAACACCAAGTCCGAGGTCAAAGTGAACATCAAAGGATTTCCCTCTTACAGTCAACAAACAAAATTAGTTTACGGATCCAACAAGAAAGGCACATATCAGCAGACTACCCCTCTTACTAGAGTAGTGCTGCACATGCTCACACGAGTGATTTTACCACGCCCTTGGAACTTTAGTGAGATTTTCAATGCCGACTTATGGCTAGTTGCTTGCCTCATGGAGAAGAGTCCAGTTTGTAGGGAATATCAGATTCTTCATCACATGGCTCTTTATAAACCCAGAAGTCATGGCCGTTTGGTTACACTGATTGAAAAGAGATTTGGTGTGAAATCGCCAAAAAGTGCTACTCTTCAGCCGATTGGGCTCATTGATCGCAAAAACTTGTCTAATATGAGCATTAAGATTGGCATGAATGGGAAGTATGAAGTAATTCGTGCTGAGGAAAATGCTAAGGAAACCATGTTGGATGATATGGGGACTCGTCTGAGCCTTTTGGAGACAGATATGGGTGCTATTTGTGAGGTGATTAATGATTTCAAGGATGAGATGATGGCACAATTTGAGCTGGTTCTTTCTCGATTCCCTCCTCAAGTATCCTCTGATGATGAATGAAGCCTTTCTAGATCTGATGCTTTAAAAATCATGCATTGCATCTCTCTTAGTATTATAATTTGGTTCTTATTTTGGTTGGTGATATTTGTGGATATTTTCTGTTTGTTTGGGTATTATGGTTGATAACTTTGGATATTACTCTTTTGAATGTTTTAATATGCATGATCTTTGCTATGTTCCTTGTTTTGTACTCCCTTTCTGTTGATGCCAAAAGGGGGAGAAATCTGTTGTTGTGTTGATTGACTACATGCAGGAACAATGGTTATGGTACTTGCAAAAAACCAAAACAGTGTACATGTGTTTGATTATGCAGGCTGTGTCTAATGTCTGATCATGCAGGCACTATTGAAACCATTAGTTAATGCTACTATTGTATGGATGGTATTAACACCATATATGCTTAATTTGATTAAGTCTTATGCAGGAAGTGTGGTGTTGCAAATTTAGTTTTTATCAAAAACCACACTTGAGTCTAAGATTTGGTTTCTACCACAAACCAAAATTTACAATGATGAATCCTGCGCGACTTCGTACCTGTTATTATGCATTCAACTAATCTTTTATGCAGAAAGTGGAAACTAAAGGGGGAGATATATAATTGGCCGATGTATGCCAATATAAAATTCACAAGGAATACTTCATATGTTTCCAAACCTATCCTTGTTGAAAGTACAAAAATGTTTTCAAAAAGGGGAGCAACAAAGTAGGGGGAGCTTCTAAAAGTTATGTGAATATTTTTTGAACCCTTGTTATGAGTAAAATCAATAAAAATTTGTCATCACAAAAAAGGGGGAGATTGTTGACAAAAAAATTAGGGGTGATCACCTCTTAATGCTAAACTATGATTAACCATGTTGATTATTTAGTTTTGATGACTAACAAATTACAAGTGTGTTGTTAGCTTTGCTTGTGTCGATTTTCGCTTACAGGAAAAATTATGGTTTTTGCTGATACCACATCTCAGACACACGACATATGGTTTTTATCGATACCATATCTGCGAAGCTGTCGCTATCAACCTTTTGAGCAAGTTACGTGTGGTCCTGCAAGCATTTAAATCCCACTTCCAACCGTTTGAATTGATGAACAAGTAAGAGGGAAGACTTTATGGAAGTGCAGATGATGTTCCCACCTAACTCCTACTCAACTCCAGAAGGTGTTTCAAACTTTCCAGAATTGGTAATACTTTGCAACCAAGGAGTTGACATGCACAACGGCACCAAACTGAAGTTTTTATGAACTGAAGCCAACTGGGGTACACAGAGTCGTTGTAGGAGCTTATCCCCCACACTCAGATTCTATAAAGAGGATCGTTTATACCTCTGAAGATTTATCCCAGTAATTTTGCAAAATCTGAGTGTATACTTGTGAACACCCAAATTTGACCCACGAATATTTCATTAAAATTAGATTCTAGACATGCTTAAACTCAAGGTTAATGAGATGATTTGATTTTGAGTGAAGGCATGATAGGAATTTAACTTAGTGGAATTAATGTATTTTGATGACATAAACCTTTATGCACTTAAATCCTAGGATTAATGAGATGATTTAACCTTGGGATAAAACATATGATAAAGTTTATTTGCATTAAAATATATTTGGGCCATTTTATTTGTTTTTACCCAATAATAATGAGATGATTTATTCTTGGGTTAGAAATAGATTTAAGGGTCCAAGTTAATTATTCTCCAGAGTTTGTCCAGCCCATTAACACATTTCTTTCAGATCAATTTTAGCTCTGATTTTCGTGAAAAATCAGACACGAAAATCAGAGTTAGTTATCATTTAAGTACATTTTGTGTTTTTGCTATGATTTTGGGTGTTAATGTGCAATCTTTTGATTATGGAATGATTTGGGGGAGTGCTAATCAAGTAATTGAGTAATTCTGGGTAGATTAGGGGTTGATTACGCGGTAGGATCAAAGCAGAGCTGAATTAGGGGGATTGAGGAGCAAAAACGGAAAGAACGCACAAAACCGGGAGAGCTCGGCGGTCATCAGGGGATGGCCACCAAGCCCTGGCGGTCTTGTGTGGTCATGGCGGTCATCTAAGCCATGACCGCCGACCATGGCGGTCATGGGTGCCCAGGATCTCCAATTTCTTCGATTTTGTTTCTTTTTCGATCTCACGCGGTTTTGGACCAGATTTTCGGGCATAATCTTCACCATTAAGCAGGTCCAGGCCCCTAGGCTCCCCAGAATACTATAAATAGGACCCCTCACACACATTTCAGAGGACACACAATTTTTCTCACATACACACCCATAAGCTTTTCTTGCTTGGAGAAACTCTACTTCTCCAAGCTTAGAAATATTTTCTAAGGCAGAAAATCTGGAGGATTTTTGTGGGGAGCGTCAAGCAGTAGTCTAGCAAGGAGGAATCAAGAAGAGGATCAACCATAGAGCTAAGGAGTGGCAAGAAGGTGGGTGTAGAACTCGACCCATTGCAAAGAGCTAGAGGAGGGCTATATAAGGTAATCTTAAATCCTTTTTTGATTGATTCTTGGTGATCGATTGCTGATGTTTTTTATGATGTAAGTGGCCACTGTGTGCCATGTTTAGAACTACGTGGCTTTGACCCCGATTACTCGGGTACGTAGGTAGTCTCGGTTTCACAACGGGATGCAAGCCAAGTCTTTTCCCTCCTTTCTTTGTTTTCCACACTTGCATACCTGCACACAGCGCACTTTTCTCTTTGATTGCACAAGGTTTCGACCCAACACGGATGGGTAACCACTAATTTCTCTCTGCCTTCCATACTCAATTCTTACTCTAAGCTCTTTTCTTACATCACAGAGAATTGGTTTCTCAAAAACCAGATCTTACAGTTCGAAAAATTTTAAAGTCTAATTCACCCCTCTCCTCTTAGGCACTTTTGGGCCAACAAGAGCTACAAGTTTGCTGTTGACACCTGTGAATACCCGACCCAAAATTACTTGGGCCTATTCACCTATTCCTTTTCACCTTCTTCCTCGGGTCAATCCCATGTCAATGGAGTCGCCACCTAAATTTTATTAAGGACAAAATTTGGGAAAAAACCTTTAAATGACTCCTTTAGGCAACATTGTGATGGCGAACCAAAGACATGCGATCGGGGGTTCGTCACGGATGGGAAGGTGTTGGGCACCCATCCGTGTCGGGTCGAAACCTTGTGCAATTGCAAAGTACAAGTGAGCCTTATGCACGTGTGCAGGTGTGGAAAGGAAAGAGAAGGAGAGAAGAAGAAGATTTGGCTTGCATCCCGTTGTGAAACCGAGACTACCTACGTACCCGAGTGACCAGGGTCAAAGCCACGTAGTTCTAAACATGGCATTAAGTCGCCACTTACATCATTAAAGGCATCAGCATATAATCAGCCAAAATCAAACAAAAAGGGATTAGTGTTACCTCTTGTAGCCCTCCTTTAGCTCTTTGAATTGGGTTGTGTTCTACACCCTCCTTCTTGCCACTTCTAACCTCAATGATTGATCCTCTTCTTGATTCCTCCTCGCTGGACTACTGTTGATTTCTCCCATGAAATTCTACCGGAGTTTCTGCCTATAAAAAATTCCTAGGCTTGGAGAGGTAGAGTTTCTCCAAGCACTCAAGCTTATGGGTCTGTATGTGAAAAATAATGTGTCTCTTGAAATGTGAGTGAGGGGTCCTATTTATAGTGTTTTGGGAAGACTAGGGGTATAGACCTGCTTAATGACCAAGATTTTGGCCAAAACTCTGGGCCAAAACCATGTAGGATTGAATTAGAAAAAAAATTGGGCAAAAAGGCATTTTCTGGACACCCATGACCGCCAGGTCCGGCGGTCATGGGAGTATGACCGCCAAGTCCTGGCGGTCATCCCGAGATGGCCGTCGGGTCCTCCCGGATTTGTCCGTTCTTTCCATTTCCGGCCCCCAATCCCCCTAATTCAGCCTTGATTGGATCCTACCACGTAATCAACCCCTAATCAACTCAGAATCACTCCTTTTCTTGATTAGTACTCCCCCTAATCATCTCCTAATTGATTAATTCACATTAATATCCCCATTTTATGCAAAATCAAGTCAAAAACACATTTACCATTTAAGGATGAATTAACTCTGATTTTCTACGAAAATCAGAGCTGAAATTAGTCTGCAGGTAAAGTGTTTTATGGGCTAATTAAACTCTGAAGAACCCATATTTCATTAACTTGGGCCTCTAATTTTATCTCCAACCAAAAAATAAATCATCTCATTATAATTGGGTTGAAATTAAGTAAGAAAGCCCAAATAATGAAATAAAACATATTTTAGTTCAATAAACCTTAATATATATCTTTGTTCTAAGATCAAATCTTCTCATTAATCCTAGAGTTCCAATACATAATGGTTTAAATTACCAAAACATATTAATTTTGCTAAACTAAATTTAAAACATGTCTTAATCCTAAGACTATATCACCTCATCAATCTCCAAGTTCAAGCATGCTTAAAATCTAACTTAAAAAATGTTCATGGGTCAAATTTGGGTGTTCACAGATGCCCCTCGTTGATGACTCCTTAGAGGCATAGGACGAAACAACGCAAGAGAAGAACAACCAAATTTGAGTGATTGATCTAAGTGGTTGTTGTGATGTGTCTAGAATTTTGAGCAACTATGCTCTTGGTTTGAAAATCTAGGGCAGTTATACTGCCAAAACACAATCCAATTCATTAGAAATGATGGGGCAGTTATACGTTATCACCTCAAAATTTGGGCAGCTATGCCCATGATGCACGATTATTTAAAAACTCGGCGCAACTTTGCCCTTAATGCATAATTGATTGACAAAAGTCGGGCAGCTACGCCCTTTGTGTGCGTCAATTCAAAACATATGGGCAGATATGCCATTGATGTGACCAATTTTGAAAACTTGGGCAGCTATGTCCTTGGTTTAAAATCATCTTGAAGAATTTGAGCAGCTATGCTCATGATGCAACCAACTTCAAGATTTCGGACAGCTATGCCCTTAGTGTTCGAAGTAAAAAGTACGGGTAGCTATGCCCTTGATGAAATCAAACTAAAAAACTAAGGCAACCAAGTTAAGAGCTCGAGCAGCTATGCCCTTCGATTAAATTCAAAAGAATCGGGTAAGTATACCCTTCAAATTCAAAAATTTGGGCAGCTATGCCCTTCATGCGATCAAAGTGAAAACTCGGATAGCTATGCCTTTCATGCAATCAAATTCGAAAATTTGGGTAGCTATGCCCTTTGAAATCGACTTCGACAATTTGGGCAGCTATGCCCTTTTGTGAACATCCAAATTTGACCCACGAACATTTTACTGAAACTAGATTCCGAACATGCTTAAACTTGAAGTTAATGAGATGATTTGATTTTGAGTTAAGGCATGATAAGAATTTAATTTAGTAAAATTAATGTATTTTGGTAATCTAAACCTTTGTGCATTTAAACTTTAGGATTAATGAGATGATTTAATCTTAGGGTAAAACATATAATAAGATTTATTTGTATTAAAATACATTTTATTTCATTGCTTGGGCTTAGTTGTTTTTTACCCAATTATATTGAGATGATTTATTTTTGGGTTAGGAATGGGTTTAAGGGTCCAAACAAATGAATTCTACAGAGTTTTTCTAGCCTATTAACACATTTCTTGCAGGCTAATTTTAGCTCTGATTTTCGTAGAACATAAGAGCTAAATCATCATTTATGTGGGAATGTTGTTTTTGGAATGATTTAGTATGAAATGGGTGTTAATGTGTAACTAATCTGTTATGGAATAATTTAGGGGAGTGATAATCAAGTAATTGGGTGATTCAGGTTTGATTGGGGGTTGATTACGCGGTAGGATCAAATCAGAGCTGAATTAGGGGGATTGGGGGTCGAAAAAGGAAAGAACGGGTGACACGCGGGGTGATCGGCGGTCGTTCCGCTGGCAGACATCCCCACATGACCGCCGGCACTGGTGGTCACCCAGCAAATGACCGCCGACAGTGGCGGTCATAGGTTCCCAGAATCCCTGATTTTTCTGATTTTGTTTCTAATTCGATCCTACGCGGTTTTGAACCAGAGTTTCGGGCGTAATCTTCACCGTTAAGCACGTCCACTCCTCTAGACTTCCCAGAACACTATAAATAGGACCCCTCACACACATTTCAGGGGACACACAACAATTCTTCACATACACAACCATAAGCTCTTGTTGCTTGGAGAAACTCTACCTCTCCAAGCTTAGAAATATATCTTTAGGCAGAAAGTCTGGAGAAATTTAATAGGGAGTGTCAGCAGTAGTCCAGCAAGGAGGAATCAAGAAGAGGATCAACCATAGAGCTATGGAGTGGCAAGAAGGTGGGTGGAGAACACAACCCATTGCAAGGAGCTAGAGGAGGGCTACAAGAGGTAACACTAAACTCTTTTGATTGATCATTTGATGATTATATGTTGATGCTTTTGATGATGTAAGTGGCGACATAATGTCATGTTTAGAACTACGTGGCTTTGACCCCGATCACTCGGGTACGTAGGTAGTCTCGATTTTACAACGGGATGCAAGCCAAATCTTCTTCTTGCCCCCTTCTCTTTATTTTCCACACATGCACACCTGCAGAAGGCACATTCGTATTTTACAATTGCACAAGGTTTCAACCCAACACGGAGGGGTGCCTAACACCTTCCCATCCATGACGAACCCCCAATCCCATGTCTTTGGTTCGCCATGACCATGTAGCCTAAAGGAGTTACACAAAGGTTTTTCCCAAAATTTTGTCCTTAATAAAATTTGGGTGGCGACTCCATTGACATGGGATTGACCCGAGGAAGAAGGTGAAAAAGAATAGGTGAATAGGCCCAAGTAATTTTGGGTCGGGTATTCATAGTAGGCAACTTTACTGGGGAAGTAGTGGGTTCAAGAAACCTTGTTCAATTGTTGATTCTTGTGTGCCTTTTACTTGTCATCATAAGTGCCTTGCATTCATGATGATTGATGTGAAGCTTCTACCGTAAGAGGGCGAGGGAATCCAATTCCACCACAATGCTTTCTTTAAGCGATGGCGGCTTGAGTGAACCCGTTTCTCGATGCTTAGAAATGTTGGGGATTAACGGGCCTTGGACCTCACGTGATATCCATTTTCACATGTGAGTAGGCCAACCTATTCCCTAGCGGCAATCTCTTGCCCCCAACCAGCTGCATACCCTGAGCATCTCATGTATATTGAATCAATAAGTGGTATGTGCATTTTTGTGTGATAATTTTTGTGTATTTTAGTACTTGTAAATATGATGTTTTTCATGTCAATGAATTAAAAACATAAAAAATTCTAGAGAAGAGTATAGTATTTTGGGGTGTGAATTGACGAGTCTAGTAAACATACCCTAGGGATGTAAATACAATGGTTTGAGTAGAAGGTGAGTTTTTAGTGTTGTTCCCCCACTTGTCATTTATATTTGGTCAGTCCACCTTATTTTACGGAATCCACATTTGCATACACTAAACATTGCATCATGTAATTTTCAAAAAAAAAAAAAACTCGAGCTAAGGTGTCATATTTTTTTTTCTCTAAACTCCCGCTTTCTCATTTTAGGTCTTCTAACAAAAAAAAAGAGGAGAGATTATTATTATTATTATTATTATTATTATTATTATTATTATTATTATTATTATTTAAAAAATACTTTGTTTTTTGAGCCTTTTCTCTATCACGTATATTTTGTTATATACTTTATTTGATTTTTTTTAAAAAAAACACAAAAAAATCAAGCTTGTATTTAGGGTTTTTGACGGCCTCTAAGTCTTATTTTTGTGAAGTTGGATTCCCAAGGAAACCTTGGGTGATATGTACTTTGGCTGGAATGAGATGGTGAGGACACTAAGTGGGATCGTGAACATGCCCAAAGCTAGCGGACAAGGAGCTAGGGGATTCGGCACTATGGAATTCCCGCCAGCTGCCAAGGTGCGACCTTTGGAATTTGCACTCAAGAACACTAACCGGAAAGGCTCTGTGATTAGGCCAAAGAAGCAGGATGACGTGAAATCATACATCAAGGGTAGGCGTATCAAGAAGCCAATGAAGAAAGGATCTCTATGCTTTGAAGAGTATGGACAAAAAATGTTGTTGGTAGATGAGAAGATTGAAGATTTGAAACGGAAGATGGCCTCATTTGAGCGCCAAGAAGAACGAGATATCAAGATGCCTAACATTGGGTGCACCGAAGAAACTGTGCAAATGAAGGAAGAAAGGGAAATACTACCATTTGAGAAGAGAGATGTTGAGTGCAAGGAGTTAGAGGAAAGGACCATAGACGAGACACAAAAGGATATTTTGCATCAAACAACAATCTCTCCAAATTCTGATGACAAGACCATATCACCACTTGAAGAAAATACACCGCGAATTGGGGACCTGAAGCGGAAGATGGATACACCAGAAAGCAAGATGGGACGAGGTAAAAAGAAGCTTTGCATCAAAAGAGAGTGCTCTAAGGAAGCTAGTAATTTGGAGGGAGGAGAGGTCGTGCAATGTCCCCAAGAGAAAGAGGATGAGTGCAAGAAATCAAGTGAACCAACCAACGATGTAAAGCAGGAAAGTGTTTTCACCTGCTTGTTATTCAAAAGCAAGCCAGTTGAAGATGATACTACTACCCCACCATCCTCCGAACTAAGAAAGTTACGAAAGAAGCCTCCAAAGTCGGTGAAGAGACTTGTTCCCTTGCCCCTTCCAGCCGACCAATTACTTCAATGGTGCATGAGTAGAGGATTGTTAAAACCATTAGAACCACAAGAGCCCTCTGAAAACTTCTTCCCACCAATGGATTGGAATTGTTGTGGTTATCATCAGTGCAAGGGGCATACAATAGGTGCATATGTGGAATTTTGCACCGCTATCAAAGCATGGATTGACAAAAGGCTCTTGATCTTACCAGAGAAGACAAGTACAACCACTAAATTGCCGTTAAAGTTGGGGAAAACTAATGCATTGGAATATAACTCCAGGGATTGACCAGTGCCGACAAAGACGCCTAGCCTGACCGCAGATGGGAGAGCTTACTCTGGGATGATTGGTGGATGAAGAATGGGAACGAGAATGGAATTTGAGTCCTTTTCAGTTTAGAAACAAGTAGGGTGGTAACAGTCTTTTTCTGCTACTCATCAGTAGCATTTGAATAAGTCTATTTCCTGGCCAGTTTCATGAATAATAGAATTTTCATTCCCTCATCTATATGTGCACATATGTTGAATTTGACAAACTTCATGAAAATCCATTGGCCCAACCTGTGAACCTTTCAAACGAACTACAAAGACCTGATTCCATGGGTATATCTAATTCCGCCTAACCCAACTTAGAAACACATACCCAAGTCAACCTTTCAACACCTATCCGACCCAACCTCCATGTTGACCACATCACTCTTACCTTGAACACTTGTCTAGGAAAAGTTGCTCCTGAAAGTGAATCTCTCCTCCAAAAGGATTCTACCAAAGGTGCGCGTTCAAAGAAAACGTCACTCCCCTAAAAAAAAAAGAAGAAAAAAAAAACGAAGAAGAACGAAGGAGAGAAGTGACCTTTAGTGGTTGTATGTTTCATCACTCAAGAAACCGGGAATGAAGAGAGAAGCCATCAATGAAGAAGACAAGTGTTCTCTCACTACCTTTGGCCTTCCATTAAACAAAATTTTACCAAACCCCCACTATCTCTAGCCCTCTATAAGACATCACCTTGACAAACACTTCAAGCCATATTAAAGGGCATGTAGGTAACCCGGCAGCGGGTCCGGTCTAATCGGTTCTTAGGTTGGTCCAATGGATAAGATTGGAGTTTTCGAATGCTAATTTTTGTGGGGAAATGTATCTGGATGGGAATGGGATCAGTCCCTGGTTTGGTTGATTATGTGATGCACTCAGTTTAGGTCATGCTGAATCTCTCTCTCAGTGGTTTGGAATGTCAATTATTGCATCTTTAATTTATCAGTAGAATAGACTGACGGTCGGCTGGGTCTCCTCGGTTTTGGTATATTGATTGGCTAGATGGACTCGATTGATGCAACATTCATAATGGATGACTTCTGCCTAGCATGGCTCCCCCGGTTCCCCAATATAAACGTATATGACTAGGGATTTTCGGATAGACCTAGTGATTGTCCCATCCTCTAATAGTGCAAACCTGGTTTCTTCAAACTCGTCATGTTTTGCTATTGGCTATTCATCCCTCAAGAAAAAAAAAAGAAGTCCGCTAGGTTGAAAACCCGAAAGGGCGGCCTAGGCAAAAGTTAAGGCAATGAGGGATGGGTAGCCGATTGTCATTAGAGGATTCTTAGGCATGCGGTCGTAATTGTTCAAACATTTGAGTCTTCACTTGCATTGGAGTTATGTTGAGAAATAGTTACATTCACTCATGGGGTCCTTGTCGGAATTGAAATACTGTAGCATGTATTCATGGTTGTTGAAAATCCTTTACTTCATGCTTGAGAACCTTTCGACGACTCTTGAATGAAGATAGCATTTTTTCATGGAATAAGCTCGCCTTTTCAAAATTGTTTGACTTTCACCTTAGCTCGAATGATTTTAAAATTTATGCATCATACTAGGGGTACTTGCATCCGAACGCACCTTATGGGAATGAGATTTCACTTACATCCATACATGACACTTGCATCCATGGGAAAGGGGAGAGAAAAGTGAGAATCGGGGATAAGAAAGAGAGAAAGAGGTAAAGGGGGAAAACACATCACAAGCATTTTCATCGAAAGAGAAACCTGTAGAGGCTAGGGGCACCCTCATGGATTGGAAAGACAAACACGCTGTAGACCCGCTCATGCATCACTCACACATAAAACATGGGTTTCTTGATAAGGTGGATCTGGTTAAGGACAAACTATTAATGAGGGAGGCAACATCATGAATTCATTACTTGATGTAGACTTACATTTCCTAGGGTTGCTAGCTGAAGGGGCATGGCATGAACAAATCTTGCAGATAATGAGAATTGTAGGCAAGGGGTATGTCATGCCCTATTTCTTTGACTCGTCAATCTGACATCACGCAATAGAAGCACATCTGCAAGGGGCATCCTACCCCATCCTTGGAGTTAAATTTCTGGGGCATGCTACCCCGCGTGGATTTGAGGCTTGCTTGGGGCATGCTACCCTGTAAGGTTTGGACCAATTGTTGGGGCATGCTACCCCGTTGTTGATGATACCAAATGGGGCATGATTCCCCACTCTGATTGATTGACTTCCAGGGGCACGACGGGCCCTTTTGTTTGACTAAGACTAGGAAAACGGGTAGATCACCTATTTGACCAAGGGTTGGGACACCCGGGGCATGCTAGGTCACAATTAGGTAATGCTGGGGTCATCATGCCCCATCTTGGGGAAACCAGACCAGGGGCATGATGTGCCTGCATTTAGGCGAGGGGCAAGGAACACACCTCCTCCTTCAAGCCCACTAGGCAACCGAGGGACACAAGAGACATGGGCCATAAACACATCCAGTAAACCCAATTAGAGGATATAGGGGCATTCTGACCACCTTGTGCCGGTAAGACAATGAGGGAGCATGAAGTACCCAGAGATGAACAAACCTGGAGATGAGTAAATGCAAACCCGTGAGATGAGCAAACACAAACCAGTAAGACAATGAGAGAACAGAAGATGCCACGAGATGAGACAACCGAGCCATGAGTGAAAAGCTGATGATCCGATCCTTGCAACCTAGAGAGAAGTGAACCCAAACCTAAAGCCAGGACCTAGTTCTCGCAAACCATGAGGCGAGGGAGAACTTTAAGAGAACCCAGACATGAAAAAATCTGGAGTGAACCTAATGCCGGGACCCAGCTCCCGCAGACCATGAGATGAGGGGAACTAGAGTTGAAAGAGCCTAAAGCCGGGACACAGTTCCTGCAAACTGTGAAACGAGAGAATCCAAACCGAGAGATGAGAGAGACCAAACTTTGAGGGAAACCATGAGAGAAGCCACCCAGGGGAGAGCAAACCAAAAGCCAGGACCCAACACCCGCAAAACTGAGAGATGAAGGAGACCAGACACGAGGGAATCCAAAAAAAAGAAAATCCTGAGAGAAAACCAGAGATGACCAAACCAAAAACCGGGACGTAGCTCCCGTAAGCCGAGAGATGAGAGAGACCAGACTTGAGAGCAAACCATGAGAAGAGGAAATCAAACAAAAGCCGAATACCTAGTTTTTGCAAACCTCGGGATGAGATGATTCCCAGTTTAAGATGTTGAGTATCTAGTTGACAAAGATGAGATGATTCTTTGTCAACAACCTGATAGATGAGATGATTCTATTGCCTCGGGATGAGAAGATTCCCAAGAAAAACCTAGTTGACAAGGATGAGATGATTCCTTGTCAACAACCCGATAGATGAGATGATTCTATCGCCTCAGGATGAGAAGATTCCCGAAAACCTGGGATGAGATGATTCCCGAAAACCTGGAATGAGATGATTCCCAAAAACCGAAGGCCAGTCCCTCTAAACTTCAGGATGAGATGATTCCTGAAGAGGAGCATGGGATGCTCCAAAACTTGTCACACACACCACACATTTATCATTAAAATTTGGTTGTTCCTTTCTTACGTTGCTTCGTCCTTAGTTCCTAAGGACTCATTAATGAGGGGCATCTGTAAACACCCAAATTTGACCCACGAACATTTTACTGAAACTAGATTCCGAACATGCTTAAACTTGAAGTTAATGAGATGATTTGATTTTGAGTTAATGCATGATAAGAATTTAATTTTGGTAGAATTATTGTATTTTTGTATTCTAAACCTTTGTGCATTTAAACCTTAGGATTAATGAGATGATTTAATCTTAGGGTAAAACATGTAATAAGGTTTATTTACATTAAAATACATTTCATTTCATTGCTTGGGTTTCTTTAGTTGTTTTTAACCCAATTATATTGAGATGATTTGTTTTTGGGTTAGGAATGGGTTTAAGGGTCCAAATAAATCAATTCTTCAGAGTTTTTCCAGGCTATTAACACATTTCTTACAGGCTAAGTGGAAAATCAGAGCTAAATCATTATTTATGTGGGAATGTTGTTTTTGGTATGATTTAGTATGAAATGGGTGTTAATGTGTAATTAATTTGTTATGGAATGATTTAGGGGAGTGATAATCAAGTAACTGAGTGATTTTGGGTTGATTACGGGGTAGGATCAAATCAGAGCTGAATTAGGGGGATTGGAGGTCGAAAAAGGAGAGAACGGGTGACACGCGGGGTGACCGGCAGTCCTCTCGCGACGACCACCAGGCGCTGGCAGACATCCCCACATGACCGCCGGCAGTGGCGGTCGTAGTTGCCCAGAATCCCGATTTTTTCGATTTTGTTTCTAATTCGATCCTACGCGGTTCTGGACCAGATTTTCGGGCATAATCCTCACCATTAAATAGGTACACACCTCTAGACTTCCCAGAACACTATAAGTAGGACCCCTCACACATATTTCAAGGGACACACAACATTCTTCACATACACACCCATAAGCTCTTGTTGCTTGGAGAAACTCTACCTCTCCAAGCTTAGAAATATATCTTTAGGCAGAAACTCAAGAGAAATTTCCTGAGGAGTGTCAGCAGCAGTCCAGCAAAGGGGAATCAAGAAGAAGATCAACCATAGAGCTAAAGAGTGGCAAGAAGGTGGGTGAAGAACACAACCCATTGCAAGGAGTTAGAGGAGGGCTACAAGAGGTAACACTAAACTCTTTTGATTGATCATTTGCTGATTATATGCTGATGCTTTTGATGATGTAAGTGGCGACATAATGCGATATTTAGAACTACGTGGCTTTGACCCCGGTCACTCGGGTACGTAGGTAGTCTCGATTTTACAACGGGGTGCAAGCCAAATCTTCTTCTTCCCCTTATTTCTTTATTTTCCACACATGCACACCTGCACAAGGCACATTTGCATTTTATAATTGCACAAGGTTTGGACCCAACAAGGATGGGTGCCTAACACCTTCCCATCCATGACGAACCCCTGATCCCATGTCTTTGGTTCGCCATGACCATGTAGCCTAAAGGAGTCACACAAAGATTTTTCCCAAATTTTGTCCTTAATAAAATTTGGGTGGCGACTCCATTCACATGAGATTGACCCGAGGAAGAAGGTGAAAAGGAATAGGTAAATAGGCCCAAATGATTTTGGGTCGGGTATTCACACCTTCATGTGTTCAAAAATCCGGATAGTTATGGCCTCCACAAGTTCTATTTCAAAAAAAGAAAAACCAGTCAGCTATGCCCTTGATTAAATTCAACTTCAAAAGTTAGGGCAGCTATGCCCTTAGGAGGGAATCAATTTCAAGAATTCGGGCAACTATGCTCTTAATGCAATTAAATTCAAAAAACTTGGGCAGCTATGCCCCTTGTGCAATCAATTAAAAATTTGGACAGGTATGCTCCCCATGCTTTCAACTTTTAAAAAAATTTGGCAGTTATGCCCTCTATGTAATCGAATAAAAAAACTCGGGCAACTATGCCCCTTGTGCTTAAAAACTCAGGCAGCTATGCCCCTTGTGCTTAAAAACTGGGGCAGCTATGCCCCTGTTGTATTTAAATCAAAAATAATTCGAGCAGCTATGCCCACCATGCAGTCATGAACTTGGGCAGTTATGCCCACCATGCAGTCATGAACTTGGGCAGCTATGCCCTTCCATTTCAAAAACTTGGACAGCTATGCCCTTGATTTAAAGTCGACTCGAAAGATCTGGACAACTATGGCCCTCATATGTCTCAAAAACTCAGCTAGTTATGCCCCTGATAAACTTAAATCAAGAAAACCGGGTAGTTATGCCCACAACATAATCAATTTGGAAAGTGCGGGCAGCGATGCCCTTTCTCAACATCAGAAATTAGGGCAGCTATGCACCTCATGTTCAAAAATCCAAGCAGCTATGCCTTTTGTTCAACTTTCAAAAATTAGGGCATCTATGCCCCTTATTCAAGTTCAAAAAGCTAGGGCAGCTATGCCCTTTGCGCATTCATTCCAAGAAACATAGGCAGCGATGCCCGTAGGATCAGATATTAACTCTAATGTGGTAGCATTCTCCGAAAATCTCACAATTCAAACCATGGGGTAGCATGCCCCTGGCATCATTTCACAAAAAAGATTGGGCCTTGCAACTCGTTTTATTGAGAATGCCCAAACTCATCAACAAAAGTTGGGGCTTACATCACCTTGAATGCCCATAACACAACACATCAACTTTATAAAAAAACGGGGCCTTACATCTTCTCAAGAATGCCCCTAACAACAACATATCAATTCTGGGCCCGGTGGAGCCTACATGCAAAATATCATAAATCCAAGCAATGTATATACGAATGCCTCTCGGTTCTCAAGGAAGGGTTTCTCTCTCTCTCTCTCTCTCTCTCTCTCTCACTCTCTCCTTTCCTTTTTCGAAGTTGGATTTGGGTATTTCTTTCCCTTCTTCAAGTTTTACCGAGTCTAAGATTCCATAAGACAAGTCTTGGGGTACCCTGGAACCTCCTTCAAAACTCATTGGAATAATTCTAAGGCAAAGATGAGTGAGGATTCTCGTGAGAAAGTATACCGGCCGAGGAATGGCATCCTTCAAATGTCCAAACATGATTTCGAGCCACGGGGGTAGATGATGTGAAACGACCGCATCCCAAAACGATAATACAAAACATAAATAATTATAAAATGACCACAATGCCTGGAAGAGTAGGGATGCCAAACTCTGTGTAAAAACATCAACTCAATATCTCAGTGTAACCAAAAATAATCATCGAGATACAAAGAGTCAAATATAAATCAGGATTAACTAGCCAAAGTAACACCGGTTAAACCAACCGGAATAACAACTGATCAAAATCCAAGAAACCAAAACAGTATCCCGACAAAAATACGCAGCGGAAAAAAAATAACAATAAAGTCAATGATAAGTGTAGAACATATAAAGTGTCAACTCTATGGATCTACCAGGAAGGAAATATGGCTACCTGCTGAAATGAAAGAGTCTGGTACTCGAGGTAAGAGCGACTGTTAACAAGCTACTAATGATCTGTAAAATCACGGTGGCAAATCATATGAGTTGCCTATGCAATTTACAATATAAGACAAATATACAAGCATACAAAGACAGGCTCTTAGGGTGAGTAAGTCAACGAGCACAAGTATACACACACTATCAACACGTCAAATACCACACATATAAGAGTTATGCGAATTGTCTGTTTATATTCTTTATTACTTTTATTATTATTAAGGGCCCTCTACTGTGTGTGTGGGGAGCGGTAGCGACTGATCAGTCCAGGGCTCAACCCAAAATATAATCACATCGGAAAGGGTAAGATCCGAAACAAAACTAACCACTGAAACACCTCAGGTGGCCGACGGCTCTCTAAGGGGTGCACCCAGTACATACCAATATCAGGTATAAAAATAACCAAGGGGTACACCCACCTTCCCCATGGCAGCGACTCTCTGAGGGAAGCGCTCAGTACATACCAATATCAGGTACTAAACTAACCAAGGGGCGCATCTATCTAATCCCCAAGGCACCGTCTCCAACACTCTCTTTTTTTATCTATCGCAAATCCCGAGGGGTACCCACTCTCCCACTCGGTGCTACCGTCTTAACCTTGGCGGGTCCACCTTGATACCTTCTCGCAACACTGTATGCCCGAGAAAAGCAACGTCATCCAACCAAAACTCGCACTTGCTGAGTTTGGCATAAAGTTGTTTCTCCCGTAGCCTCTGCAACACCAGTCTCAAATGCTCCTCATGCTCAGCCTTACTCCTCGAGTAGACCAGAATATCATCAATAAAAACAATCACAAACCGATCCAGAAACTCATGGAACACCACATGCATCACATACATGAACACTGCAGGAGCATTTGTCAACCCGAAAGGGACCACAACAAATTCATAATGACCATACCGAGTGCGAAAAGCAGTCTTTGGTATGTCCTGATCTGTAATCTTGCACTGATGGTATCCAGATCGCAAGTCAATCTTTGAAAACACAGATGCACCCTACAATTGATCAAACAAGTCAACAATCTTGGGCAACGGATACTTGTTCTTCACAGTCACCTTGTTCAACTGCCTGTAATAGACACACATCTACATATTACCATCCTTATTCTTAACAAACAAGACCGGGGCACCCCAAAGTGAAGTGCTCGGTCTAATGAAACCCTTTTATTGCAACTCCTAAAACTGCTTCTTCAACACCTGAAGTTCAGTCAGAGCCATCTTGTAAGGTGGAATAGAGAAAAGAGCAACTCCCGGTACCAAGTCCACTGTATAGTCAACCTCATGCTCCGGAGGTAAATCTGGTAACTCGTTAGGAAAAACATGTGGAAACTCCCTCTTTATCGGGATATCCTCCAAACCCGGCACTGGTACCGTAGAGTCCATCACATGGGCAAAACGCATCACATCCTTCCCGGATCATCCTGAAAGCCTACATGGCTGATATACAGCAAGCAGAAAGAGCTCTCCGCTCCCCAACAAACACCAATCTACGCCCTAAAAGAGAACACAAGGCCACTTCCTTGGCTCGACAATCTACCACTACTTGGTGCCTAGACAACCAATCCATGTCAATAATCACATCAAACTCACTCAAATCCATAACACTAAGATCAATAGGAAAGCACTCACCATCATACTCAACGGATACATTCCTACATACCCGATCGACACTAACTATACTACCCGTAGGTAACCGAAATCTCAAGGGTCTACCTAGGTCATCATCACCACAATCATGTCTACCCAGGATACATGATGTCGTTCTAGTCGTGCCCTGTAGAGGTGGATGAAACCCCAATTCATGCTGCTGTTAAGCCCTCAGATAATGATCACCATGTGTTTTGTCCTTGTTCACTCCTTTATCTTTCACATTTTTCTAATGTACCATGATCCCTTTCTATGCATGTCAAAAAATAGTCAATGATTTCATTCATACTAAGGTGACTGCAAACATTTTTTGAGGGATCACTTCTTGGTTAAAAGGATGGACCATTGGTAGAACGGGTGTCAAAGCTTAGTTTACTAAGGAAGCTCGACTTGGAGTGGGAGGGGATTTTTGTTTTGACCGCACCTTTGTTTTAGGTTGCCTACGTATTCCTAAACATAGCACTCTCTTTGGTTTTTTTTTGGGAACACCTTCGCTTTAAAAACTTGCTTTGATTGAAATTCGGGTCCCCACTCATATGTGAACTTTGTAAAAGGGGAATGTATGAACTTGTCGTTTTTCATGGATTGGTGATCTAGATGGTGTTCCCTTTTTCTTTTTTTTCTTTTTCTTTCTTTTTTTTCGTGCTATGTTTAAGAAATCAGGCCCCCGTAGTTCGGGTAAAGACGGGCCAAATGTCTCACCTTTAACAATTTTTCCCTATTGATCAAAATCTGGCTATTTTAAATAAACTTCTTCCCCAAGTCTTTGGTGAGGGTTGGTGTTTAGCTCAGGGTTTTTAGGTGTGGCTGCTCCACATTAGCCAAGGGTTTGTGCTTCAAGGACTACTTTATTTCTAAAACATGAGGCCTCTTTCTTATGGCCTCGGCCAAGATCCTAGAATCTAGTCTGGAGCCACATTGATAAGTTGGATTGCAATGGCTTAACTTTGAATTGATCCGTTTAGAAGTTCGGCAAGCCAAACTTGAAATGTTTGCAAAATCTGTTCACCTTAGCATAAACTATGTCACTTTCTAAATCATGAAATGCAATCATCAAGATAGGAAAGAAAAGGCACATTTTACTGATTAAGTAAACATGCGACACATAGGCAAAGTCATAAAAATGATGAACAAAACTCGCACTTCTTTCAAACATAGCAAACACTATTGCTTATCAGCCCTCTCACATCTCTACATCTTTTGGGGACAAGACTATCTCTTTTTGTTCCACCAGATCTTGGATTTCATGACGGAGTCTAAAACAATCATCCGTGGCATGCCCGGCCGCTTGGTGGAATTCACAAACTTATCCTAGTCTCCCCTAATCGGAAACCCAGGTTTCGGCTCTAAAGGCTGCAACAGGTTTACCTCCATGCATTTCTTGAACATCTTTCCCAAAGACATAGGAAGAGGGGTGAATTACCTAAATCTCGACCCAACTTGCACCGGTTCCTGGGTTGCCACATGATTTACTTCAACGGACTTGTTTCCGTGTGCTGAGTTGAAGTTGCGCCTAAAGGTAGTAGTGTCTATTGCTACTTTGATCTCGCCGGAAGTAATTGCATCCTCCAACTGTGTCCCTACCCAAATGAGGGCTTTGAAATTAGCATAATAATTACGAATCATGCGATCATAATACATCGGTTGAAGGTTCTTGATCACCATTTTCACTTGCTCCTCTTGTGGAGGTCGGTTCACCATTAATGATGCCTTGCTACGCCACCTCATGATAAAGGCTGAGAATGTCTCTTGGGACTCTTATTTGGTTGTCTCGAGATCCCTCTTGGTCACATCCAATTCGGTGTTGTAGCTATATTGGTTCAAGAACTCTTTGTAGATGTCCTCCCATTTGCTCACCTTGCTCTCATCCAAAATCATGTACCACTTTAGGGCTACTCCCGATAAAGTCCCTTGAAACAATTGGACCATCAACTCAGGCCCGATCCCCATAGGTTGCAGTATCTTGACATACATCTTCAAATGAGTCGTTGGACATCCCATTCCATTGAACTTCTCAATTTCTGGCATCTTGAACTTTTCAGGAAGGCGGGCTTCGGGGAACAAAGATAGACGTTCCAAGTTTCAATCATCCTCTTTCCTCTTTATGGCTTTCTGCAATTTCTCCACTCTTCTAAGCCTCTCCCCATCTCCTTTGGATTCTTATGTCACCGAGTCATCATCCTGAACGACCACCACATTATTCTCAATATCTGGTTTTGACACTTGTCCCCCATCACTCTTAGGGGACACCATCTTCCCTTTCTTCAAGGCCAATAGTGCATCTCTGACATTCGGATCTTTCAGCAGATCCAAGGATTCCTCAGCCATATTGGTCTTAGCAACGTTGTCCTCACTCATCTTGCCCTAGTATTTGGATCGCAGGTGTCAGGGTCCTCGGTACCCCAGAGGCTTCTTAACTCACACATTTTTTGTTGCTTATCTTTTTAGGTATGTACAAATGAAAGAGGGCACTCTATTTACACTTACTTGAATTCACAACAATAATCACCCAAATACACATACCACTTATTGATTCAACATGCATGAGATGCTCAGGGTATGCAACTGGTTGGGAGCCAAAAGATTGCCGCAAGGGAATAGGTTGACATACTCACATGTGATAATGGATATCGCGTGAGGTCCATGGCCCATTAATCCCTATCATTGCTAAGCGAGAAACGAGTTCACTCAAGCCACCATCACTTAAAGAAAGCATTGTGGTGGACTTGGAATCCCTCGCCCTCTTACTGTAGAAGCTTCACATCAATCATCATGAATGCAAGGCACTTATGATGACAAATAAAAAGGCTCACAAGACTCAACGATTGCACAAGGTTTCTTGAACCCACTACTTCCCCAGTGGAGCCGCCAACTGTGAATACCCGATCCAAAATTGTTTGGGCCTATTCACCTATTCTTTTTCACCTTCTTCCTCGGGTCAATCCCATGTCAATGGAGTCGCCGCCCAAATTTTAATAAGGACAAAACTTAGAAAAAAACCTTTAAATGACTCCTATAGGCAACATGGTCATTGTGAACCAAAGACATGAGATCAGGGGTTCATCACGGATGGGAAGGTGTTAGGCACCCATCCGTGTCGGGTCGAAACCTTGCGCAATTGTAAAGTACAAGTGGCCTTGTGCAGGTGTGCAAGTGTGGAAAGTAAAGAGAAGGGGAGAAGAAGAAGATTTGGCTTGCATCCCGTTGTGAAACCGAGACTACCTACGTACCCGAGTGACCGCGGTCAAAGCCATGTAGTTCTAAACATGGCGTTAAGTCGCCACTTACATCATCAAAGGCTCAGCATATAATCCCCTAGAATCAAACAAAAAGGGATTAGTGTTACCTCTTGTAGCCCTCCTCTAGCTCCTTGAATTGGGTTATGTTCTTCACCCAGCTTCTTGCCACTTCTAAGCTCAATGATTGATCCTCTTCATGATTCCTCCTTGCTGGACTACTACTGATGTCTCCCACAAAATTCTACTAGAGTTTTTGCCTATAAAAGATTCCTAGGCTTGGAGAGGTAGAGTTTCTCCAAACACTCAAGCTTATGGGTGTGTATGTGAAAAATAATGTGTGTCTCTTGAAATGTGAGTGAGGGGTCCTATTTATAGTGTTCTGGGAAGCCTAGGGCATGGACCTGCTTAACGACCAAGAGTTTGGCCAAAAATCTAGGCCAAAACCATGTAGGATTGAATTAGAAACAAAATCGAGCAAAAAGGCATTTTCTAGGCACCCACGACCGCCAGGTCCTGGCGGACATCCCGAGATGGCTGCCGGGTCCTCCAGGATTTGTCCGTTCTTTCAATTTCCGGCTCCAAATTCTCCTAATTCATTCCTGATATGATCCTACCGCGTAATCAACCCCTAATCAATCCAGAATCACTCCTTTTCTTGATTAGTACTCTCCCTAATCATCTCCTAATTGATTAATTATAATTCACATTAACATCCCCATTTTATTCAAAATCAAGTCAAAAACACATTTACCATTTAAGGATAATTTAAATGTGGACCTTCGAGAGTTGAACAGCCCATAAACACATTACTTCAGATTAATTTTAGCTCTAATTTTTGTGGAAAATCAGAGTTAAATCATCGTTTAATGGTAAATGTGTTTTTGTTATGATTTGGACACAAAATGGGGACTTAATGTGTAGTCAATCAATTAGGAGATGATTGGTGATTCTCGGTTGATTAGGGGTTAATTACATGGTGAAATCAAATCTGGGAGGAATTAAAGGAAATTAGAAGCAAAAAAGGAAAGAACGAGGAAGCGCGGGGGTGCCGGACGGCCATGGCGAGAAGACCGCCGGCCATCCAGCCCATGACCGCTGGCCCTGGCGGTCTTGGCACCCAGAAATGCCCAATTTTGCCGATTTTCGCCCCTAATTTGATTCTACATGGTTTTGGCCCAAATTTTTTGCTGAAACCTTGGCCATTAAGTAGGTCCACCCCCTATACACCCCAGAAAACTATAAATAGGAACCCCCACTCATATTTCAGAGGATCAATCACTCATTACACACACACCTCCATAAGCTTTTTTGCTTGGGGAAACTCTACTTCTCCAAACCTAGAAATATTTCTATAGGCAGAAACTTTGGAAGAATCTCGTGGGTAGCATCAACAAGGAGGCAGCAAAGGTAGACCAAGAGGGATTAACAATTGAGCTTAGAAGTGGCAAGAAGGTAGGTGCACAATTCAACCCAAACCAAGGAGCTAGAGGAGGGCTACAAGTGGTAACACTAATCCCTTTTTGTTTGATCTTTTGCTAACTGTCTCATGATGCTTTTGAGGATGTAAGTGGCGAGCTAATGCCATGTTTAGAACTAGGTGGCTTTGACCACGGTTACTTGGGTACGTAGGTAGTCTCAATTTCATAATGGGATGCAAGCCAAATCTTCTTCTCATCCCCTTTCTTTTTAGTTTCCTTTGTTTCCACACTTGCACTTGCACAAGGCATACATGTGTTCTTCAATTGACAAGGTTTCGACCCAATATAGATAAGTGCCTAACACCTTCCCATCCATGATGAACTCCCGAATCATGTCTTTAGTTTGCTATGATCAGTTGCCTAAAGGAGTCATTCGAAGTTTTTTTCCCAAATTTTGTCCTTAATAAAATTTGAGTGGCGACTCCATTGACATGGCATTGACCCGAGGAAGAAGGTGAAAAGGAATAGGTGAGGAGGCCCAAGTGATTTTGGATCGGATTCTCTCAAGGTGTTGGCCATACTAGTGGTAGAGGTGGTGGAAGACTTGGTGAAAGAGGCATGGTAGAAGCAATCTTTAAACTCCCGAAAGTTTAGTTATGTTAACCACTACTAGTGGAGGTATTAGTCAAGGTCAATGTCTGCAGATGCAGTAACATATGTAACATGTTAACTAGTTATTGTCATGTGAATCTATTGTCATTGTTGCTGAAAAATACATGTGAAACATGTTGCTTTATCTGCAGATGTATTAACCAGATGCAGTCTTGAGAAAATATGCAGCAACAATCAACTGATGCCACCACTAATGAGAGGATGGCTACCAGAAGCAATCCTCGAAAAAATGTGCAGCAGCAGCCAAGCGTGCCCAATGTTTCAGCAGCAACAGGAACAACACTACCACCTCATCCTGCTCCTTCAAGACTAGGAGCAAAGAAAAAATCCCTAACCACATCAATAGTTGCTTCTAACCGATGCTGATAAGCTTCACTGAAGAAGTAGGAAAAGGGGTTAAGATGACCTGAATTAGATTCTGCTTTCACTTTTGGTTGTGTGCTAGTTTTGATGCTCAAACATTGATAACATGACATAAGTGTTTTGTGTCTTATTGACTTATTGACCTGATGTTGGGTGTATACTACTTTGGCGCCTCAGTTGAACTAAAGTTGGCTATGTAGTTTTGTGTTTTAATGAAGATTTCTATCTTTCTGTGTTTTATTCTGTTGCATTTTACAGATTGTCATCACTATTAAAAGCCTCAATTGTTGTTCCCTTATAAGTTGCATTTGCATTTTCTAGATTATACCATTAATAAGATGGGCATCAAACTTTGCCCACTCAAAATGTAACAAACAACCGAGATTACATTAAACTAGAAATTAAACATTACAATGGGTGCAATAGCAATTACAGTACCATAATAATGATGACCCATTACCTTGGCCAAAAAAAATTATTGTTTTTCCCTCTACCACACCTATATATAGCCATACACCGCAATCCCACATTCAGCAGCAAAAATGATACACAATTAGCCCCATTATAATAGCAATCAAACATGCATAAACAAGTTTTCAATTACCAGAGTTACGACCAATGGCATTCCTCAATACTTCATTCGCCAATCGCATTGCATCATACCCATCCGAAAATCTACCATTTTCCAACTTCAACTTCTGCAACTGCGCCAACAATTCCTTTTTAGCCACAACTCCTGCTTGCATTTGCACTTTTAGGTTCTGATTCAATGGTGCAACTCTCTCTCTCTATCGCTTGACCCCCTAATCAAATCCGTAAACCAACCAGATATCATGGGATCAACAGACCTGAAAACCCCATGAGTGTTGCATCTACGAAACCTCGTAGCAGGGTATGGATCAGTCCCCGAAATCCACCTGTCAGTTTTTAACCTACAAGAACAAATGGCGTCGTCACCTTCGTAATCGAAATCAGGCCTCTGCTTGCCCCCCGATGAATTTTTCTTCACTCCTGCAGCATCCCCTAAATGATTCAATGATGCCCATGACTTGTCTGATGCTGCTCTCGAGCCACTAGATTTGGTTGACATATTGCAGAATGGAAAAAAGAATGGAGTCCGCTGGAGGAGGGATTTTTTTGTTAGGGGGAGGGTGGAGGGATTTTCGGGTAGGGGTTAATGTTGGGATTTTGCTAAGAGAGGGGGAATGGGTTCGTGCTGGGGATTTAGGGGTTAGGGTTCACCACTTCTTATTTGGGATTTCGGGTTTGGAGGTTCAGTTGTTGGGGGCGTGAGTTTTTGTCGAGTGAGGAGAGGGATTTCGATTTAGGGGTTTTGGGGATTTTGGGTTGTTGCACAACGTTTTGATCGTGTGATGTTTTTCTTTTTTTTCTTTTTAAACAATTAGCGAAAAGTAAATTAAATAATAGAAAAACATAAATTGCACAATTTAAAAAGTATTTGTGGGGCCCACTTGCCACGGTGGTGCATTACATGCGCGTCATGCGCTGCAAAACGCGGGAAAACGGAGCGCGTATGCTGCTCGTCCGAGCTGGGCAGTCCAGGTCAGCTGAGGGGCTGCCAAGAACCCCTGAACGAGATAGAGAATAATAGTGTGGACCCATAAAAGGGACAAAAAAATTGTAGAAATCCCCAAAGAGCATATTCCAAATAGTACGAGCCCCATATATGTCATTTACTCCACACAAATCGGAGACAAAAAAAAATATTGTAGTATCGATTTTCGTACAGTACAATTGTGCACAAAATTCAAGAAACAAATATCATTCTAGCATGTTTTAATAGAAACAAACTAATTATTTTATTATAAAATAAATAACAATTAACACATGATTAACCAGACATATCAATTGTATAATAATAATTCGTTAATCAATCACATAAATTGATTATGGTTATTATACTGAAGACAAATCATATATGTCACAAAAACAATCAAAAAACAAAGTATAGGGCTCCGGTTCCAATGAAGGAATCTCTATCACATATAGAGAGGGTGTAAGAGACTTTCTTGTATCTCCTAGCAAATAAGGGAAAGTAGGATCTTGTAACTTAATTTGGATCACTGATCGGTGGAGGCCGTTACGGTGTAGTCGGATCGGTCTCCTAGTCTTCACAGCCTGAATGCCTTTGCTATGTTCACTGTTATCTTACTGTGAAACGCCCGAGTCCCAATTTATTAATATAAAATAGAATTTAAATATAAAATGATTAAAATTGCTCTTATCATTCCCGGGACACGAAAATCATCAACTAAACACCCGTATCCCAAATAACCCATTAAATTAGTTACAACATGAGAAGTGACCAAAATGCCCTTCTACCCGGGATACGGTATCAACAACAAGATCAACATTTAATCAAATAGTAAATAATACAATGGAATCAAGTACGCAGCGGAAGACAAAAATACATAGCAACATGCATGCAATGAACCCTATGGATCCGACCTGAGGAGAAAAGCACCGCCACCTGCTGATATGCACCACTGCTCAAAGAACAGTTAACTTGTGACAAGACTGTGAGGGGGTGAGACCAACTGCTGTCTCACCACAAACAAATAAACCATAGTATACAACTACAAATCAACCACAAATACACCGGCATTAAGCAATAGCAATCACAGTGCACAAACAAGTCACAATACACAACACAAGTCATCATTAGACTTCAGACCATCACTTATCATTACTTATATTATTATCGTTGTTATTAGGTTTAAATATTTTATTAGAGCCCTCTACAGTGTGCGTCGAGCTCGGTCCCGTCTCATGAGACAACCAGGGCATAAGCCCAGTATAAATAGGGCAAGGCCCAATACAATCAGTGAGAGGGAGAGATAGACAGAGAGAAAGAGGGAGGTAGAAAGGGGGAGATAGAAAGAGGGAGGTAGAACCGGTCATCACAGACCCATATGCTAAACCGCATATACCATGCTATCCCGCATGCAATCCCGAGGGGTATCACTTCCCGCTCGAACCAACCGGTCAACAGCCCCACAGTAGAACTATTATAATTTGTTATTTATGCTTAAAGAGTTTCGTGTACCATTACATATGAATGTCCAGGTTTGTGTGAATTTAACATCTTATTCTCAAGTCCGGGCCTCCAGCCCACAGTCCACCACACAAACCACAAAACCATATATCACGTTATTTAACACACAAAACAAGTCATGCTCGACAGGCATATTATATCACACTGGTACACAGTTCACATAATCAAGCACACTGCATCAGAGGTATCATCTATAAGATACAAGGTGTAAGCAAGAACATCCACGAAGCAGGCAAGCATGCATACAGCATTCAAGACCAAACAAATAATACCACTTCATATACCAAGACAATTAACCGAGCATTGTAGGCAGTAATGCATACAAAGGTTTATAAGTCCTCACCTAGGCCATATTAACTGCCTCGGAACCGAAGCCTTGTTCTGCCTCAACTCTCCTGTATTTATAAAAAATACAACACATAAGGTTCACATCCACTACGGTGAATGCATATGCTAATGCAGTGACTATAATGATATGTCCTCTTTATTCCTTAAGCCCGATTAAAACAGATCATGGGTCTAAGCCCGTCCAATCTTATAATCTTACCCCAAAACTTAAAGTCCGCTTAAGCTTAGATATAAAGTTTTATCTACCTTTAGGCCTAAGGCCCATATCCATAATTGTTACCGAGTTTAATTATCCATTGAGCCTAAAGCCCATTCCCATAATAGTCATTGGCCCTAAAGCCCATACACACTCCGCTTAACATTTATTGGGCCTAGGCCAGGCCCGTAACATAATCGTGACAAATTGAACTCCTGAGCCCAACCTTTTCGGCCTAAAGGTTCTAAACGCGTCGGAAATATATTCCGGCCACGCACTCTCAACTCGCAACTCCCGAATTCCACTAAAGTTCATTTATTACATAATGCACATATTAAATGCATTTACACTACAAGATAGTACAAGAACCGAAATTTGCATCAAAGCCCGAGAATTACCACGTAATGCCGAAAAGACACTGTCTTGCCGGAACAGTGACCGTGCTCGCCGAATTCCGGTCAGGCCTCGCCAGAAAGTGAAACCCGAGTGACCAAGAACATCCCACCAGCAACTGCCAACCCGAAACATCACCAATCGACACTCAAATCAACCAAACAACAATTACCAAGCATCAAAATGAACTGAGCAACGGATTAAGGCATCGGATCCTTACCGGAAAAACCCATTGCCCAAAATCGAATCTGCCCAGATCAATTGCACACACTAGAAACCGAGCATGAATCCTCACTGCCCGAAACAACATGAACACCCACGCAACCAACCACCGCAGGCCCGCCGCCAACAAACCAACACCTCCCGTCGCCATGAGCAGAAACCAACAAACCCAAACACAACACGTTCAAAACCCGATTAAAACAAAACCCGAAGGTTAAAGAGAGGAGGAAGGAAGAAGGAGAAATCAGGGGCTTACCCTCGATGGTGACACACCCGGGTGTCGCGCCTCGGCTGCAACACGGGTGAGGGAACCCAGACCCCTTCCTCGCAACTCCACGGGTCACGTCTCGTGACAGGGCAGCGGCAACAATCTCTTCTCGACGGTGGCGACCTCGCTTGGTGAGCAGGGCGGCAGCGCAAGGAGAGGAGGAAGAAAGAGATGAAGGAGACGGTGGCGTCCTTGAATGACAGGTCTCGGTAGTACGCCTCGACCGCCTCGTCTTCTCCGTCAACACCTCGAGGCGACCTGCCTCAACCTTCTCTCCCAAAAACTCACGACGGGGACGCAACAGGAGCAGCGGCTTCGAAGGAGTAAAGGAGAAGAGAAGAAAGAGACATCAAGTGCGATGGTTTTGAGTGAAACGAAGAGGAAGAGAACAGGGGAGAGAGTGGGCAGCCGATTTTGGTAGAGGAGAATAAAAGAAAAGAAAAGAGAGGAGAAAGAGAGAAAAGAATGGATTTTATACCTAGGGTTCGACTGATGGTCAAAACGGCATCATTTTGTTTGGCAAAACGACGTCGTTTTGTCCTCCACGCACCTCAGGTCAACGCAGCCGTACCCCCTGCTCAAAACGCGAGCCATGCTTGAGTTTCAAGGCTATGCTCTCTCAATACGACGTAGTTTTTGGTCAAAACTACATTAAACTTTGTGTTTCAGCCCAAAACACGATTTTCTTCCAATGAAACCCGAACAAGGAATAACTCCAACTTAAAATAAGATTTCCCAAGGATAATAAATATTTTCCTTGACCAAAAACCCAAAAATTATGCAAAGGGGTAAAATTGGAAATTAAACTCCAAAAATTCTGGAAATTCCATGGAAATTAATACCGAAAATTCGGGGCGTTACAGTTCTACCCCACTTAACAAAATTTCGTCCTCAAAATTTGCAGAATAAATCAAGCAGCCAAGTAGAACCATCATGTTCATCAATCACATTTCCAAGTAATAACTCCAAGGTACCAAGTCAATCATTGACTTAGTCAACCATGATCAACAACACATAAGATCAAAGCTCTAACCAAAGAATCTTATCCAATCATAATCAACATTATTAATACCAGAATCCATAAATCGTTTCATTTATCATCAATCAACCAAATATATCCAATCCTTTAATCCGTTACGCATTTCCTCTAACACAGAACCCCAAGTTGTTACCTAAGTAACAAGATCATCATTCCCATTGTGAATACCTCAAACCAAAAATCCATAATCTATCTCATGTTTCGAACCTCAAGTATTTCCTTTCCCACATACCAATTCAGCCAAAATAGTATAAAAATTCCGAAATATACCATAGGCACTAGAATCCAATCATTACCGAGATATCGTAATTATAATTTCCATAACTTGGATTCCTCACGACCCAAACATCCTTTCATAACTCATACTTATGCATCTATCCCTCAAGCCATTCTTAGCACTAACTCCAAAGTTTCTTTGATAAAGAAATTAAAACATCAATGTATCTCTCGTCACATAACTGACAACCTAGTAACTAAATCACAATCCCCGAGATCACCTCAAAAACAAACCTCAATACAAACAGACTACCGGCATCCCTCAGCACAAGAACTATAACCTCAACAAAATTCATGATCAAAACTTTCCTATAGCTATCACCATTAATGTCTCATATTCCAACAAGGTTAGATACCTCAAGTATCATTAATTTAACTTCTCCCTGGATATACTACTAGATCAACCTCAAATTAATCATAATTGACAGATAACTCTCCAAATATACCATTAAATCAAACTCAAATTTAATCAACAATTATCAGCTCGAACTTCGAATAAGATTAAATCTGTATTGTAATTTTACAAATAAATTCAAATCCTCGAGCTCAACAAATCAGACCACATATAACATGATCACCAAGTTTACAGGAATCATTGCCACAAGTCTCATATCAAATCATCCCTTAACAGATGTACATCCTAAAGAAAATTGATGGTTCTTACTTGTATTGCTAAGGCCTTTTTGGTTTTTACATTGCTGGTTATTGCGTAAGGAATTTTCAAAATCTTTGAAGCGAATGTGGGTGGAGGCAAGCTTAAAGTTTCCAGGAAGGTTTCGACTATTACAGAAGCTTGGTTTTGTTAAATAAGCACTAAGGGCATGGAACTTGAGTTCTTTGGCAATGTCAAAATCTTCAATAAAAATTCTTAAGAAGCAAAACGAGGAGATTAATATGATAACAGAACATAGAGTTTTGTCAAGCATGGAGAGAGCCACCTTGTATGGTCTGAAATTCACTTTTTGTGAGACACAGACAAAGTGAATGTCTTCGGAGGCAGAAATCACGGGTTTTTTAGTTGAATTTGGGAGACAAGAACACAAAACTTTGTCTCTTGATGGCTTGCAACAGGGAAAGGAGGAATAGTATTCAAAGGATATGTGCCAATGGTGAGATGTTGGAGGAAACCGAACTTAATAAGGAGGTTACAAAGGTATTATTTTGGGGCTGTTTCAACCTACTCCTCAAGCTCGGTTTAGAGTTGGGCCTCTACAATTAAAGAAATTGGATGGTGATTATAGGGAGGCATTGGAAAGACCATTCACTTGAAAGAAAATTAAAGGGGCTGTGTGGGATTGTAACGGAAATAAAGCTCCGGGTCTAGATGGTTTCTCTTTTGCTTTTTATAGGAAGGCATGGGAACTATTAAGGGATGATTTAGTGGATCTATTCATTGAATTCTTCCTCTCGGGCACCTTTCCTAAAGGTATCAATTGTTCTTTTCTGGCATTGATACCCAAAAAGACGGATGCTTTGCTCTTTGACGATTTCCGACCAATAAGTTTGATTCATGGAATTTATAAAGTAGTTGCAAAGGAGATGGCAAATCCTAAGAAAATGGTGATGCCGTCAGTAATCAGTGACTCTCAATATGGTTTTGTTGGAGGAAGAGTGATAATGGATTGTATTTTTTTGGTTTCGGAAATAATCCATTTAATTAAAAAGGCGGGTGGTAGAGCTGTGTTGTGGAAAATCGACTTCCGAAAAGCCTATGATTCGGTGTTGTGGGAATTTCTCATGGAGCTGATGGTATCAATGAGTTTCGGTGATAAATGGAGACTTTGGATTCAGAATTGTGTTTGAAATGGTTCTCTAAATGTGTTCATTAACGGGTCACCATCTGGGGAGTTTAGAACTTTTAAAGGTCCTAAACAGGGGGATCCTCTATCCCCCTTTTTATTTAACGTGGTGGTTGAAGGATCGGTGGCATTAGTACAACATGCTATTTTGAGTGGAGTAGTGAAGGAGCTAAGAGTTAATCAACCATTGCCTATGGTCTTTCAATTCGTGGATGATACTTTATTTATTGTCCTAAATGATTGGATTCACTCCTTAGTTCGAAGCGATGCCTCCGACGCTTTGAGGCGATTGTAGGCCCAAAAGTGCCTAAGAGGGGAGTGTATTAGGCCTCAAAAAATTTTTCGAACAGAAAGATTTGGTTTTTGCAATACCAAATCTCAGCGGGCAAATTTGATTTTTGAGATACCAAATCTATTAAGCACCTAGCGAGTATATGGAGCAAGAGAGCAAGTAGAGAGGGAGAAGAAAATAGTGAACACAGAGAATTAGAGTGGTTTCCCCTCACCAGGTACTCCACTACCTAAAGGTTCATTTCTTTAGGATTTGAAAACACTCACTATACTTAGGTTTTTCCGGGATCAACCTTAACCGTTACAAACACAAGCTTTTCTAGGCTAAGCTGGAATCTTTACAAGCTTTTCACAGGCTAAGCTCTAACCTACACAAGCTTTTTACAGGCCAAGCTTGAACCTACCCTCAAATCTAATCCTAGACTCGAGTACCCAACAAAACTAAACTAAATCTTGTTTACAAATTGCCCCTTGAAACAGTTTCGCACTGTAAGGAAAAAAAAATAGATCAAATACCAAATCTTTTAAGATCAAGTATGCACTCAGAATATACACAATAGCTGGGATAATCTTCCAGAGGTGTAAACGTCCCTCTTCATATGATCTGAGCGTGGGGGATAAGATCCTGCAATGGCTCCTTGTACTTCAGTTGACTTCAATTCATTAAAGCTTCAGTTTGGTGCTGTTATCCATGTCAACTTCTTGGTAGCAACGAATTACCAAATCTGGAAAGTTTGGACCACCTTCTGAAGTTAAGTGGGAGTTAGATGGAAACATCTTGTGTACTTCCATAAAGTCTTCTCTCTTACTTGTTCTCCAATTCAAACGGTGTGGAAGTGAGATTTAAATCCTTGCAGGACCACATGCAACTTGCACAAAAAGTTGATGTTGACAGCTTCAGATATGGCATCGGTAAAAACCATATGTCGTGTATCCAAGATATGGTATCGATAAAAACCAAGTGTCGTGTGTCCAAGATTTAGCATCGATAAGAACCATTTGTCGTGTGTCCAAGATATGGTATCGGCAGAAACCATATTTTTCCTACAAGTGAAAATCAAGACAAGCAAAGCTAACAATACACATATAATTTTTTAATCATCAAAACTAAGTAATCATCATGGTTAATCACAGTTTAGCATTAAAGGATGATTAACCCTATTTTTTTGTCAACAATCTCCCCTTTTTTGATAATGACAAATTTGTGTTGATTTTTCATATAACAAGGGTTCAAAAGATATTAATTTTCATGAACCTCCCCCTGTCTTGTTGCTCCCCTTTTTGAAAATAATTTTATAATTTAACAAGGATAAGTTTAAAAAATATGTGAATCATTCCTTGTAAACTCCCCTTTTATATTTGTCTTTCTCCACAAAAGATTAGTTGAACACATAATAATAGGTACGAAGTCACGCAGCATTCAATATCATAACCTTTGAAGCGTAAGTGTGGTTTTTGATAAACCAGAATTCCAACGTCACACTTCATGCATAAAACGGATTAAAACCTTTTTTCATCCTTGTGTTAGACCACAAAGTTGAAAGTCATCCTTGTATTGGTTTTGGTCTGTTTTCATCCCTTTGTCTACGGGTTTTGGCTTGTTTTCATCCCTCTAAATAGGCCAAAAAGGCGAATACAAGGATGAAAATAAGACAAAATTCACAAATAGAGGGATGAAGACAAGTCAAAATCTAATAGAGGGATGACTTCCAACTTTGAGGTCTAATACAAGGACGAAAACACACTTTATTCCTGCATAAAACATATATGGTTTTAACAACAACCATATCTTATCAGTAGCATTGAAACGACCACATCCCAAAACAAAATATACAAAACATAAACAACAATGAAAAGACAAAAATGCCCTTGAGTCCAAGGAAGCCAAACACTTTGTAAAACATGTCATCAAAATCTCAGAATAACAAATTAAACATCGAGATGCCTAAAGACTCAAAAATAATTCGGGCTTATCAAGCCATGTAAACACCGGCAAACCAACCGGAATACAAGTGTTCAATCCGAACAATACAAACAACGTCCTGATAAGTGATGCAGCGGAAAATCAATAACGAGTTCAGTGACAAATACAGACATATGAAGTGTCAACCTATGGATCCGTCCCCGAAGGAAAATAGGAACAGTTACTTGAATGCGTCCCAGAACCACGATCAGCAAACTGTGTAAAAATTGTAAGGTGGTCTCACTACAACCAAATAAACCAGAATATACATATACAAATCAACCGCGAATACATCAGAACCTGACAATAACAGCCACAATGCACATAACAAGATAGTGCACAAACAAAGTCAACATCAGACTTTAGTCCCACACTTAACTCAATTTATCTTATTGAGTGATAGTTTATTATTTATTAACTTTGAATATTTTATTAGGACCCTCTACTGTGTGCGTCAGACGCGGTAGCAACTGGCCAGCTCCCCAGGGCATAAGCCCAACTATAAACATATATATACATATATCAACACATCGGAATCGGTAGGTTCCGATAAAGAAAAACCATTAACAAACAAGTGGCCGACAGCTTTAGGAGGGGTGCTCTCCTCAAAGGAATATACAATCCAAAATCTTGGGGCACACCCGTCAGTCCCCAAGTCACTGGCTCTGTGAGGGGTGCTCTCACCAAAGGAAATAGATAATAACAAATAACCAAGGGGTACACCCGACAAATCCCCAAGGCGTCAGCTCTGTGAGGGATACTCTCACTAATATACTAATCGAGGGGCGTACCCATCAATCCCCTCGTTGCCGTCTCTGTGAGTATACCTCACTATAATAACACGACCCGAGGGGTACCCTCTCTCCCTCTCGGTGCTACCGGTCAATAGCCCCACAGTAGAACATATATTATTCTGAATCATTAGTTATTAATTATGCTTTAAGCAAAAGGTGATTCTCATAATCTGACTACAGGTGCTATGCCACCAAAGATAGTCTCTAATCCGAGCCCATGTGAAACGACCGTGTCCCAATTTTATTAATATAAACTATAAATTAAATGTAAAATGACCAAATTGCCCATATCATTCTCGGGACACGAAAATATAATCAGCTGAAACACCGTATCCCAAATTATCCATTAGATTATCATGTGAAGTGGCCAAAATGCCCTTCTGCCCTGGGATACAAATAAATCAAGAAAATCATTAATTATGCAATATATAGACAATACAATGTATCAAAATAGAGTATGCAACGGAAGACAAATACATAAACAAATATGAATATAATGCACCCTATGAATCCGACCCGAGGAGGAAGCACTGCCACCTGCTGATAAGCACCACTGCTCAACGAACAGCTATCCCGTAAAAGGTCTGTGAGGGGGTGAGACCAACCACTATCTCACCGCAAACAAATAAACCAATAATATACAAATACAAATCAACTACAAGTACACCGGCATTAGGCAATAGCAATCACAGTGCACAAACAATTCACAATACACAACACAAGTCATCACCAGACTCCAACCATCACTTATCATTACTTATTTTATTATCTTTGTTATTAGGTTTAAATATTTTATTAGGGCCCTCTACTGTGTGCGTCGAGCTCGGTCCCGTCAGATCAGACAACCAGGGCATAAGCCCAAATACAATCAGGGCCCAAGCCCAAATACCATCATAGAGAGAGAAAGAGACAGACAGAGAGAAAGAGGGAGGTAGAAAGGGGGAGGTAGAAAGAGGGAGGTAGAACCGGTCATAACAGACCCATATGCTAAACCGCATGAAATCCCTAGGGGTATCACTTCCGGCTCGAACCAACCGGTCAACAGCCCCATAGTAGATTTATTATTGTATGTTATTCTCAATTATCCTTTAAGAGTTGTACCATACGTTATTGTCAAACAGGGTTGTGTGGATTTAACATCTTATTCTCAAATCTGGGCCTCCAGCCCACAGTCCACCACACAAACCACAAAACCATTAATCACGTTATTTAGCATAACAAACAAAACATGCTCAACCGGCATATCATATTACACCGGCACACAATTCACATAATCAGGCATACCGCATCAAAGATATCATCATCAAGTTACAAGGCAACCAAGCACATCAACACAACAAGCAGACACGCATACAACATTCAATGCCAAACAAGAAATTCCAACTTTATATACCATGTCTATTAACCGAGCATTGTAGGCAGTAATGCATACAAGGGTTTATATGTCCTCACCTGGGCCATATTAGAAACATCTTGAAAGATAAGCATCTCCAACCTTGACATTACAGGTTCCTATAATTATAACCTAACACAATCACATACACAAATCCAAGAGACCGTGAGATACAAGCATGCTTTTGACCAGCTAACTTCGTTTACTGTTAACATTCTCTAACCTCACATGGCCTTATAGAAGGATTAGAATCCAACCCAAATAACTAATTGTATATTAAAGTAATAATTGAAAACTGGAAAGCTATTTTTTTTAAAAAAAAATCGGAAGCATGATTATTTAACGGATTAATATCACATTTCGTCCTTATGTTGCCTCCTCAAATTGAAATTCGTCCTTGTGTTGAGTTTTGATTGGTTTTGATCCCTCTGTTAGTCAATTTTTTAAGGTTTTAGTCCTTTTTACCAATTTTACACCTAAATTCAGGACTTTACTATTCAAACCAGTTTACCAACTCAAAATTCGACCCAACTAACCGACCCAACTCGGAACCCCATTAAAAAATCTCCAATAAATATATAACTCTACCTCTAAATATCAAAATTTTGAAAATTATTAAAAAAAAGTACAAAAATATTTTTAAAATATTTTTTAAAATAAAAAATCATAAAGTAAACGATCTTTTAGTTTAAAAATTTTTGAAAATATAGTTTTTTCTAGACAAGTAAAGAAAAAGCTTACCATGTGGAGAAGAAAGTTTTAAATTTTAAAATTTTTAAAATTTTAAAATAATTTGATTTATAATTTTTCAAGTTTTTTAAAATTTTTTTAAAAAATTTGATTTATGATTTTTTAATTTTTTTAAAATTTTTAAAAATAATTTGTATTTTTTTATGATTTTAAAATTTTTGATGTTGGGAGGTAGAGTTATTTGTTTATTGGAGATTTTTGAATAAGGTTCCGGGTTGGGTCGGTTAGTTGGGTCGAATTTCGGGTGGGTAAACTGGTTTCAACAGTAAAGTACTGAATTTAGGGGTAAAATCGGTAAAAAGGACTAAAACCTTAAAAAATTGACCAACTGAGGGATCAAAACCAATCAAAACTCAACACAAGGACGAATTTCAATTTGAGGAGGCAACACAGGGACGAATGTGACATTTATCCATTATTTAACTTCAATTGAACCCCAAATCCCAAAATTAACATGGACTGGGTTCGTGGAAACAATTGCAGAAACATTCTATGGCCCTTTCTTCTTCTAAATTGAATTTGAAGTAAGTTTTAAAAGCACCATTCGGCATGAAGTACACAACTCACATTCAGGATAAAACAACTGCTCGTAAGTGTCAACATCCTAAGTCATTAATTAATAGTTTAATGGTAAGAAATTATTGAAATCATAGGGAGTCATGTGCGATGCATTAATTCAGACCTGATACAATCCACACAATGTTGATGTGACTCTAAGAATTTAATATTCATGGACAAAGCAAAGACCAAACCGTAATTTACCAAGTCTTGCAAATAAAAGATTTAGGAAAGAGATTGGAACCTGGAATTTTGTAAGTTGTAAACCCAGAAAATAGAGGACCTTTAATGACTTATAAATAACCTGCCAAACTCTAAAGGTACAATACGAACACCACTATAATTAAAGTGCCAATTGAATGGTTGACCCGACCAACAATCAAAAGAGTTCCACTAAAAATCAGGAATGAGTTCTTACTCGTCCAAACTCAGTTCGACCAGAACTTAACATTACCCAAATTGATTCGGCACAAACCCAAGCTTGCAAAACCCCAGCATCAAACCTCGTGCCCAGTCCACCATCAACCATAGAAAACAACAAACCCAATTAAAACGGATCGACAATTAGATCAACAAGGAGAAAAGGAACGATAAGAGAAGTGACATCGCCTTCTTACCCGATTGACTACAAATTCGAGCCCCGGAACACACGCTTGCCAGAGCAAACCCGGCATCAACCCTTCTACCTGAGTAGAGCACGGCTCGACATGGAGAAGAGGAGGGGGTACGAGGTAAGAAAGATATGAAAGGATGAGTGGTGGCAGCAACAACTAAACGAGAGAGAGATGAAAAAGAATGAGGGAAAACCCAAAAAAAAAAAAACAATAGAAGGAAAGGGGTGGCTGTCCTCGGGAGAGTAGGAGGAGAATGAGAAAAAAAAAAGAATGAAAAGGTGAAGAGTTTGTTTTTTTTTTTTTATACCATAGAGTTAGGGTTGAATTTGGCGAGGACCAAAACAACGTCGTTTTTGTCTTAGCCGCGGTCAACCCTCCTCCCTTGGTCAAAACGCAAATCAAACCTGAGTTTTATATCTTAGCTCCCTCAAAACGACGTAGTATCAGGTAAAACTACGTCAAACTATGTGTTTTACCTTGCAATACAAATTAATTCCAAAACAAAAATCCGATACAAGATTAATCCAACATAAATGAAATATTTCTAAGGAAAATAAATTAATAATATTAATTTTTCTTGACCAAAAATACCGGAAATTCAACAAGGGTAAAATTAGAAATTTAAATTCCAAAAAGTCCGAAATTTCCATAGAAATTAAATACCGAAAATTCGGGGCGTTACAATTCTACCCCACTTAACATAATTTCGTCCTTGAAATTTACACACATGTCCAGCAAACTTGTGGTGGACGGACACCATCGGGTATCATCCGACATCGAAGTACCATTGGCCAAAACTACCACGTAGAAACATCATGTCTATCAATCACAAATCTTGGAAAGAACTCTGATATACCAAGTCAATCATACTTTAATCAAACATGATCAATAGAGCGGAAGATCATAGCACTAACCCAAGAGTCTTATCAAATCATCACCACCAATGATAATACCAGAATCCATAAACACTTTCATTGTTCATCATTCAACCAAATATATTCAATCTTTTAATCCACTAAGCATATCCTCAGATAAAAGAATCCAAAATTGTTACCTAAATAACAAGAACATAACTCCCATTGTGAATATCTCAAGACCAAAAATCCATAATATATATTTCATGTTCTAATCCTCAAAGTATTTCCTTTTTCACACACCAATTCAGCCAAAATCGTATATAACCCAGTTCATACCTTAGCACTAGAAACCAAACATTACCCAGATATCATAGCTATAATTCCAAAACTTAGATTCCCCAAGACTCAAACATCTTTGCATAACTCATAAGTCTATCGCCCAAGCCACACTTAATATCAACATCAAAGTTTCTTTAATGAAGAACTTAAAATGCCACTGTATCTCTTGTCACACAATTAACTAACTCGCGATAAATTCTCAATTCCCTAGATCACCTCAAAATCAAACCTCAATGTAACATAATATCGACATCCTCATCCAGCACATGAATTATAACCTCAACAAAGATTCCTGGTCATCATCTTTTTATCACAATCACCTTTAATATCTCAAATCTCAGCAAGATTAAATACCTCAAATATCATTAAAAGATATTTCCCCACATATACCATTAGATCAACCTCATCTTAATTCAAGAAGTTATCAGCTCGAACTCCGAACAAAATTTAACCCATAGTACCATTCACAAGTAAATTCTAATCCTCGAGCTCAAGTAGTCAAACCAAAAATAATTGATCACCAAGTTTACAAGAATCATATCTATAAGAATCACATCAGATCAACACTTGACAGAAATAACATCTAAAAGCAAATCGATGGTTCTTACTTGTATTGGCCAGTTCCATTTTTGGAACTATCGGACATGTTACCGTAGGAAAGCACCTTCCAGCAACAACACAGAAGAAGCAACAACAGCTTACTCACACAGACAAGGAGCGTAAGCAAAGAGTTAAGAGTCTACACCGACTCTGAGAAAACTGTGGACATTCCACAAAATAAACTTTACCCAACAATAATACCGGGTCGCTCTGACCCTCAGCAGGTGCGTGTCCTCCAACGGATCCATAGTACGACTCACCATATGAAAGCATATGACCAAGCAACAGCCGACTCAAAAAGGAGCAGACATATGCACATGAGAGCACACAAACGTATTCACACATCCCAAAGGATCTACAGCCTGGCTCCGCTACCAACTGAAACGGCCGTGTCCCAATTTTATTAATATAAACTATAAATTAAATATAAAATGACCAAATTGCCCTTATCATTCCCGGGACACGAAAATATAATCAGCTGAAACACCGTATCCCAAATTATCCATTAGATTATCATGTGAAGTGGCCAAAATGCCCTTCTGCCCCGGGATACAATTAAATCAAGAAAATCATTAATTATGCAATATATAGACAATACAATATATCAAAATATAGCATGCAGCGGAAGACAAATACATAAACAAATATGAATGTAATGCACCCTATGAATCCGACCCGAGGAGGAAGCACCGCCACCTGCTGATATGCACCACTGCTCAACGAACAGCTATCCCGTAAAAGGTCTGTGAGGGGGTGAGACCAACCACTGTCTCACCGCAAACAAATAAACCAATAATATACAAATACAAATCAACTACAAGTACATCGGCATTAGGCAATAGCAAACACAGTGCACAAACAATTCACAATACACAACACAAGTCATCACCAGACTCCAACCATCACTTATCATTACTTATTTTATTATCTTTGTTATTAGGTTTAAATATTTTATTAGGGCCCTCTATTGTGTGCGTCGAGCTCGGTCCCGTCTGATTAGACAACCAGGGCATAAACCCAAATACAATCAGGGCCCAAGCCCAAATACCATCATAGAGAGAGAAAGAGACAGACAGAGAGAAAGAGGGAGGTAGAAAGGGGGAGGTAGAAAGAGGGAGGTAGAACCGGTCATAACAGACCCATATGCTAAACCGCATGAAATCCCGAGGGGTATCACTTCCGGCTCGAACCAACCGGTCAACAGCCCCATAGTAGATTTATTATTGTATGTTATTCTCAATTTTCCTTTAAGAGTTGTACCATACGTTATTGTCAAACAGGGTTGTGTGGATTTAACATCTTATTCTCAAATCTGGGCCTCCAGCCCACAGTCCACCACACAAACCACAAAACCATTAATCACGTTATTTAGCATAACAAACAAAACATGCTCAACCGGCATATCATATTACACCGGCACACAATTCACATAATCAGGCATACCGCATCAAAGATATCATCATCAAGTTACAAGGTGCAACCAAGCACATCAACACAACAAGCAGACACGCATACAACACTCAATGCCAAACAAGAATTCCAACTTCATATACCATGTCTATTAACCGAGCATTGTAGGCAGTAATGCATACAAGGGTTTATATGTCCTCACCTGGGACATATTAGAAACATCTTGAAAGATAAGCATCTCCAACCTTGACATTACCAGTTCCTATAATTATAACCTAACACAATCACATACACAAATCCAAGAGACCGTGAGATACAAGCATGCTATTGACCAGCTAACTTCGTTTACTGTTAACATTCTCTAACCTCACATGGCCTTATAGAAGGATTAGAATCCAATCCAAATAATTAATTGTATATAAAAGTAATAATTGAAAACTGGAAAGCTATTTAAAAAAAAAAAAATCGGAAGCATTATTATTTAACTTCAATTGAACGCCAAATCCCAAAATCAACATGGATTGGGTTCGTGGAAACAATTGCAGAAACATTCTATGGCCCTTTCTTATTCTAAATTGAATTTGAAGTAAGTTTTAAAAGCGCCATTCGGCCTGAAGTACACAACTCACATTCAGGATAAAACAACTGCTCGTAAGTGTCAACATCCTAAGTCATTAATTAATAGTTTAATGGTAAGAAATTATTGAAATCATAAGGAGTCATGTGCGATGCATTAATTCAGACCTGATACAATCCACACAATGTTGATGTGACTCTAAGAATTTAATATTCATGGACAAAGCAAAGACCAAACCGTAACTTACCAAGTCTTGCAAATAAAAGATTTAGGAAAGAGATTGGAACCTGGAATTTTGTAAGTTGTAAACCCAGAAAATAAAGGACCTTTAATGACTTATAAATAACCTGCCAAACTCTAAAGGTACAATACGAACACCACTATAATCAAAATAGTTCCACTAAAAATCAGGAATGAGTTCTTACTCGTCCAAACTCAGTTCGACCAGAACTTAACAATACCCAAATTGATTCACAAACCCAAGCTTGCAAAACCCCAGCATCAAACCTCGTGCCCAGTCCACCATCAACCATAGAACACAACAAACCCAATTAAAACGGATCGACAATTAGATCAACTAGGAGAAAAGGAACGGTAAGAGAAGTGACATCGCCTTCTTACCCGATTGACTACAAATTCGAGCCCCGGAACACACGCTTGCCAGAGCAAACCCGGCATCAACCCTTCTACTTGAGTCGAGCACAGCTCGACATGGAGAAGAGGAGGGGGTACGAGGTAAGAAAGAGATGAAAGGATGAGTGGTGGCAGCAACAACTAAATGAGAGAGAGATGAAAAAGAATGAGGGAAAACCCAAAAAAAGAAAACAATAGAAGGAAAGGGGTGGCTGTCCTCGGGAGAGTAGGAGGAGAATGAGAAGAAAAAAAAAAGAATGAAAAGGTGAAGAGTTTGTTTTTTTTTTTTATATATACCATAGAGTTAGGGTTGAATTTGGCCAGGACCAAAACGACGTCGTTTTTGTCTTAGCCGCGGTCAACCCTCCTCCCTTGGTCAAAACGCAAATCAAACCTGAGTTTTATGCCTTAGCTCCCTCAAAACGACGTAGTATCAGGTAAAACTACGTCAAACTATGTGTTTTACCTTGCAATACAAATTAATTCCAAAACAAAAATCCGATACAAGATTAATCCAACATAAATGAAATATTTCCAAGGAAAATAAATTAATAGTATTAATTTTTCTTGACCAAAAATACCGGAAATTCAACAAGGGTAAAATTTGAAATTTAAATTCCAAAAAGTCCGAAATTTCCATAGAAATTAAATACCGAAAATTCGGGGCGTTACACCATGGCTCCCAAAATACATGATATTGGCAAAACAATACTCATATCATAGGCATGGCATATCAGCTCATAATGATTAACATGGCAACACAGCTCATAACAATTAACATGGCATCATCAACTCATAACAATTAATATAACATCATCAGCTCATAACAATTAATATGGCATCACCAGCTCATAACAATTAACTTGGCATCAAGTTATATACATATACAATCAGACACATAACACAGTCAGGGTATGAATCACAATAAGCTAAAGCAGGCATACAAGGCTTGCAACATTAAACCGTTTACCCTACCATATACCAACCCTATCACCCTGAGTACTGCAGGCAGTAAAGAATATCAAGGTTTGTATGTCCTCACCTTGGCCATAACGATTGCCTCGGAAGCTAAAGCCACAACCCGCCTCACATTCCTATGCACATAGCATCTTACGAACAGATACAACATATAAGATTTTATTCATGACAGTTACATGAATATGCCAAAGCTATGATCTCTAATTTAACCCGTGACACTAGGCCCTTACCAAAGTATCAGTGCCCAAGCCCAAATAACTCTTGTAAATGAAACGACTGTGTCCCAATTTATTAAGATAAGTTATAAATTAATTATAAAATGACTAAATTGCCCTTATCATTCCCGGGACACCCGTATCCCAAATCATCCATTAAAGAATGTATAGCTTGTGAAGTGACCGAAATGCCCTTCACCCCGGGATACAACATCAACAACATAATCAATGAACAATTATACAACAAATTACACAACAACGAGTATGCAGCGGAAGACTATACATATGATAACATGAATGCAGTGAACTCTATGGATCCGACCCGAGGAGAGGAAAGCACCGCCACCTGCTGATATGCTCTTCTGATCATCGATCAGCTAACCTGTGTAAAACTGTGAGGGGGTGAGACCAACCACTGTCTCACCGCAAA